>CATNEM010000358.1:0-127500 GCA_950096795.1 Macrostomum cliftonense | reverse complement strand
CCGCCTAGCCGGTCGCCTCCTTGAGCTGGCCGGCTGGTTCGGCGTCTTCCAGCAGTGCGTCAGCACCGACGGCCAGCGTAGCTTCGCCCAGCGTCCGTCAGCGGCTGACAACGGCGGCGGCTGGGCCTGGGCGCAGAGTCTGCGACTTTTCTGCGAAGGTCTGGCGGCCGCTGGACGGCTGTTCCTGCCCGGCCTGCTGATTGTGCTCAACTTGGCCCTGCTGGTCTGACACCGGCCAGTAGAAAATTCTAGTATTTTCCTATTTTTCTACTGACTAGTTAGTCAGTAGTATTGTTAGCGTAGTTTCTCAAATTTGAAAAGAAAAAGGCTAAATTTTCAGAAAATTATTGTAGCTACTTTAAGTAGTGGCAAAAGTTACTCTCTAAATTACGTGTATAATATAGAAATAATTCCTGCAAAAATGTGTCAATGATATTCATGTTTCATTTTCAAAATAATAAAATTATTTTTCGATTTCATACAATTTAAATGATTTTCGCTACACATCGGCAAAAGCAGAATGCTATAATGTTTGTAAATAGGATTAATTGTCTAACAAAGCATTAAATTTTTGTTACAACATGGTGGCTCCGGATCGGGGCCTCAGGCCGCCGGCCCAGTTCGATTCCTCATCGTCCGCTCCGCTGCCCGCGCCTCCCCAGCTGCGGCCGTCGGCAAGGCGATCCCGGATGGCGGCCAGCCGACGGCGGAAGCGGCGCACCTTCTGGATGACCTCCTCCTGCATCAGCTTGAAGCACATGGCGAATACGGACAGTCCGATCGCCACGTAGCAGACTGTGGCCACCAGCTTCTCCTTGGGGTTCTCGCTGTCCACCTTGGTGCCTGGATTCGCAGCGGCTTTTTGCTAGTAAAAACGAAGCCTATCTGATGCGCCTAAGCTTGTCTGAAGGTTATCTGAAGAATTTGAGCTTGTCTAAGGAATCTGAAGCTTATCTGGGGAACCTGAAGCTTATCTGAGGAACCTGAAGCTTATCTGAGGAATCTGAAGCTTATCTGAGGAACCTGAAACTAATCTGAGGAATCTGAAGCTTATTTGAGGAATCTGAAGCTTATCTGAGGAACCTGAAACTAATCTGAGGAATCTGAAGCTTATTTGAGGAATCTGAAGCTTATCTGAGGAACCTGAAGCTTATCTGAGGAACCTGAAGCTTATCTGAGGAATCTGACGCTTATCTGAGGAATCTGAAGCTTATCTGAGGAATCTGAAGCTTACCTGAGGAACCTAAAGCTTATCGGAGGAATCTGAAGCTTATCTGATGAATCTGAAGCATATCTGATGAATTTGAAGCTTACCTGAGGAATCTGAAGCTTATCTGAAGAACCTGAAGCTTATCTGAGGAATCTGAAGCTTATCTGAGGAGCCTGAAGCTTATCTGAGGAACCTGAAGCTTATTTGAGGATTCTGAAGCTTATCTGAGGAACCTGAAGCTTATCTGAGGAATCTGAAGCTTATCTGAGGAACCTGAAGCTTATCTGAGGAATCTAAAGCTTATCTGAGGAGCCTGAAGCTTATCTGAGGAACCTGAAGCTTATTTGAGGATTCTGAAGCTTATCTGAGGAACCTGAAGCTTATTTGAGGATTCTGAAGCTTATCTGAGGAACCTGAAACTAATCTGAGGAATCTGAAGCTTATTTGAGGAATCTGAAGCTTATCTGAGGAACCTGAAGCTTATTTGAGGATTCTGAAGCTTATCTGAGGAACCTGAAACTAATCTGAGGAATCTGAAGCTTATTTGAGGAATCTGAAGCTTATCTGAGGAACCTGAAGCTTATTTGAGGATTCTGAAGCTTATCTGAGGAACCTGAAGCTTATCTGAGGAATCTGAAGCTTCTCTGAGAAATCTGAAGCTTATTTGAGGAATCTGAAGCTTATCTGAGGAATCTGAAGCTTATCTGAGGAACCTGAAGCTTATCTGAGGAACCTGAAGCTTATCTGAGGAGCCTGAAGCTTATCTGAGGAACCTGAAGCTTATTTGAGGATTCTGAAGCTTATCTGAGGAACCTGAAGCTTATCTGAGGAACCTGAAGCTTATCTGAGGAATCTGAAGCTTATCTTAGGAACCTGAAGCTTATCTGAGGAACCTGAAGCTTATCTGAGGAATCTGAAGCTTCTCTGAGAAATCTGAAGCTTATTTGAGGAATCTGAAGCTTATCTGAAGAACCTGAAGCTTATCTGAGGAACCTGAAGCTTATCTGAGGAGCCTGAAGCTTATCTGAGGAACCTGAAGCTTATCTGAGGAGCCTGAAGCTTATCTGAGGAACCTGAAGCTTATTTGAGGATTCTGAAGCTTATCTGAGGAACCTGAAGCTTATCTGAGGAATCTGAAGCTTTTCTTAGAAATCTGAAGCTTATTTGAGGAATCTGAAGCTTATCTGAAGAACCTGAAGCTTATCTGAGGAACCTGAAGCTTATCTGAGGAACCTGAAGCTTATCTGAGGAGCCTGAAGCTTATTTGAGGATTCTGAAGCTTATCTGAGGAACCTGAAGCTTATCTGAGGAATCTGAAGCTTCTCTGAGAAATCTGAAGCTTATCTGAGGAGCCTGAAGCTTATCTGAGGAACCCGAAGCTTATTTGAGGATTCTGAAGCTTATCTGAGGAACCTGAAGCTTATCTGAGGAATCTGAAGCATATTTGAGGAATCTGAAGCTTATCTTAGGAACCTGAAGCTTATCTGAGGAACCTGAAGCTTATCTGAGGAATCTGAAGCTTCTCTGAGAAATCTGAAGCTTATTTGAGGAATCTGAAGCTTATCTGAAGAACCTGAAGCTTATCTGAGGAACCTGAAGCTTATCTGAGGAATCTGAAGCTTATCTGAGGAACCTGAAGCTTATCTGAGGAATCTAAAGCTTATCTGAGGAGCCTGAAGCTTATCTGAGGAACCTGAAGCTTATTTGAGGATTCTGAAGCTTATCTGAGGAACCTGAAGCTTATTTGAGGATTCTGAAGCTTATCTGAGGAACCTGAAGCTTATCTGAGGAATCTGAAGCATATTTGAGGAATCTGAAGCTTATCTTAGGAACCTGAAGCTTATCTGAGGAACCTGAAGCTTATCTGAGGAATCTGAAGCTTATCTGAGGAGCCTGAAGCTTATCTGAGGAACCTGAAGCTTATTTGAGGATTCTGAAGCTTATCTGAGGAACCTGAAGCTTATCTGAGGAATCTGAAGCTTCTCTGAGAAATCTGAAGCTTATTTGAGGAATCTGAAGCTTATCTGAAGAACCTGAAGCTTATCTGAGGAACCTGAAGCTTATCTGAGGAACCTGAAGCTTATCTGAGGAGCCTGAAGCTTATCTGAGGAACCTGAAGCTTATTTGAGGATTCTGAAGCTTATCTGAGGAACCTGAAGCTTATCTGAGGAATCTGAAGCATATTTGAGGAATCTGAAGCTTATCTTAGGAACCTGAAGCTTATCTGAGGAACCTGAAGCTTATCTGAGGAATCTGAAGCTTCTCTGAGAAATCTGAAGCTTATTTGAGGAATCTGAAGCTTATCTGAAGAACCTGAAGCTTATTTGAGGATTCTGAAGCTTATCTGAGGAACCTGAAGCTTATCTGAGGAACCTGAAGCTTATCTGAGGAATCTGAAGCTTCTCTGAGAAATCTGAAGCTTATTTGAGGAATCTGAAGCTTATCTGAAGAACCTGAAGCTTATCTGAGGAACCTGAAGCTTATCTGAGGAACCTGAAGCTTATCTGAGGAGCCTGAAGCTTATCTGAGGAACCCGAAGCTTATTTGAGGATTCTGAAGCTTATCTGAGGAATCTGAAGCTTATCTGAGGAATCTGAAGCTTATCTGAGGAATCTGAAGCTTATCTGAGGAATCTGAAGCTTATTTGAGGATTCTGAAGCTTATCTGAGGAACCTGAAGCTTATCTGAGGAATCTGAAGCTTCTCTGAGAAATCTGAAGCTTATTTGAGGAATCTGAAGCTTATCTGAAGAACCTGAAGCTTATCTGAGGAACCTGAAGCTTATCTGAGGAACCTGAAGCTTATCTGAGGAGCCTGAAGCTTATCTGAGGAACCTGAAGCTTATTTGAGGATTCTGAAGCTTATCTGAGGAACCTGAAGCTTATCTGAGGAATCTGAAGCATATTTGAGGAATCTGAAGCTTATCTTAGGAACCTGAAGCTTATCTGAGGAACCTGAAGCTTATCTGAGGAATCTGAAGCTTCTCTGAGAAATCTGAAGCTTATTTGAGGAATCTGAAGCTTATCTGAAGAACCTGAAGCTTATCTGAGGAACCTGAAGCTTATCTGAGGAACCTGAAGCTTATCTGAGGAGCCTGAAGCTTATCTGAGGAACCTGAAGCTTATCTGAGGAGCCTGAAGCTTATCTGAGGAACCTGAAGCTTATCTGAGGATTCTGAAGCTTATCTGAGGAACCTGAAGCTTATCTGAGGAATCTGAAGCATATTTGAGGAATCTGAAGCTTATCTTAGGAACCTGAAGCTTATCTGAGGAACCTGAAGCTTATCTGAGGAATCTGAAGCTTCTCTGAGAAATCTGAAGCTTATTTGAGGAATCTGAAGCTTATCTGAAGAACCTGAAGCTTATCTGAGGAACCTGAAGCTTATCTGAGGAACCTGAAGCTTATCTGAGGAGCCTGAAGCTTATCTGAGGAACCTGAAGCTTATTTGAGGATTCTGAAGCTTATCTGAGGAATCTGAAGCTTATCTGAGGAATCTGAAGCTTATCTGAGGAATCTGAAGCTTATCTGAGGAATCTGAAGCTTATCTGAGGAATCTGAAGCCTATCTAAAGCTAATTTGAGCAATCGGTAGCTCACCCCATCATTACCTGGTACAATGTCACCGAATCCGATAGTGCTCAAAGTAACGAAGCAGAAGTAGGACCACTTCACGTAGTCTTTGTCCTCCCAGATAGTGAAAATGAGCGCCCCGAATATGATGTAGAGCACCATGACTGACAGGGACAGGAACAGCGGCACGGTGATCTGGCGCAGCGCCAGGCCCTGCATCGAGTCTTTGTCGTCTTCGTCTTCCTCGTCCGGCCGCTGCTGGGGGGTGGCCAGGAAGCTGGACAGGCCGCCCGATGAGGAGCTCTCGTGCACGCTGATGTAGCTGCACCGGCGCAGCATCGGGTTCGAGTCGGCGTCGGCGGCGGCGGCGGCCCGGTTTAAGCGGCCCAGCCCGAACTCGTCGTCCACGGATAGCAGCGAAGTGTCGGAATCGTCGCTAGACGATGTCGACCAGTCATCGGAGAGGCGACGCCGGATCCGGCTGCGTCGGCGGCGGCGATGGCGAAAACTCTGCGGCTGCAGGCTGTGCCAGGATGGCGGATCGGAGCGATGCGGCGACCCGGACGGAGGCGGCTTCAGTCTGACGGCCGCGGGAACCGTCGGCTGCTCCGACAGAACTCGCCGAAGCTGACGTCGCCGAGAGCCAACCGCAACGGCGGCCACGGCCGTCGAGTTCTGCTGCAGCTCGCGGTCGATGTCGTCCCAGCCGACCACGGGCACCCGGCGCAGCTCCTCGCTGGTCCATTCGCGAATTGGTCGCTGCGAGATCGGCGTCTGGACGTCGGCGTTCCAGCTGCAGTCGTCGCCAGTGGAAACGGTGGCAGCGGCGGCTGCGGCGGCAGCAGCCCTGTCGGCGGCCAGCAGGGAGTCGACGCCGGGCAGCTGCAGGGGGGCGGGCCGGGCCGGCAGAATTCTGGCCACCACGTAGGCCACGCGGATGGAGGCGCCGCTGCCTGGCGACGGCAGCTGCTGGGCCGACGGAATCGGCGGCGGCGGTGGTGATCTGGGCGGCGGCGGTAGCGGCGGCCGCTGTTGCATCGACCAGCTGAGCAACGGCGCCCCCTCAACGGCCGGCGCCGAGGTCGCCGCCTCCTCGTCGTCGTCGTCATCCTCCTCCTCGCCGCCGGTGCCGGATCGACAGACGGCCGCCGCCAGAGCCGCCGCGCCAGTCGCCGCCCAGGCCAGCCGGAACGGCGCCGCGGCCAGTCGCCGGCCGTTTACGAGGAAGGCGCGCAAACGGCGCCGGGTTCGGCGACGGAAGACGCGGCGCCAGGCGGGGCGCAACAGGTCCCGGTACAGCAGGCGGAAGCCGTCGGCAAGGTAGTCGCCGACGCTGTTGAGGTAGAGGAAGACCATCGGGATGCCGAAGAAGGCGTACAGCATGGTCAGCAGGTAGCCGGTGGAGGTTTTTGGCACGACCTGGCCGTAGCCTGCGGGAAGTCAGCGGGGAAGTCGGCGGGGAAGTCGGCGGGGAAGTCGGCGGGGAAGTGCACCCAGCGTCGTTCTTTTAAATTTCGACCAGCTTGGCTTATGCCTAATGTGTAACAATACCGTTAGATCCTTCTTCTTTTCTCCATTAAAATCTCATGGAATGCAACGAATTATTTTTTATTTTGGAGCTGAAAACTTAGCCCAGTGAGGTGGTTGTAGCCCAGTGAGGGGGTTGTAGCCCAGTGAGGGGGTTGTAGCCCAGTGAGGGGGTTGTAGCCTAGTGAAGGGGTTGTAGCCCAGTGAGGGGGTTGTAGCCCAGTGAGGGGGTTGTAGCCTAGTGAAGGGGTTGTAGCCCAGTGAGGGGGTTGTAATATTATAGTGGATATTGCCGTTTCTGCAATCTGTTGGTACTGTAAAAAAAACTCGGTAAAAAATCGTGTAGTACAAAGTTTCGAAATTTGTATGCAATGCGCGTTAACGGCATCCGAACGCACCAATGGTGGTGATGACTGTCACAACGTACAGCAGCGCCCCGGAGAAGCTCCAATTCCATTCGTCGTCCAGGCGGCCGTTCCAGCCGTGCACGTTCACGTAGACCACCAGGTCGCGGCTGAACTCCACCAGCCGGGCTCCGAGGGCGGCTCGAAGACTCGCCGAGCCCGTGGCATTGGTGACCAGCAGGCGGCAGGTTTCATTCCGGCCGAGCCCCTCCACGATCGCCTCGGCCATCTCGGCGCTGACGTTGTCGATTGCCTGATTGAATCGGCTTCGGACCTCCCGACGCGTCGCCTCCTCCTGCGGCAGCTCCAGCCGACGGAAGACCATCCCGCCGAGCACCGTGTAGGCCACGATGACGGCGAAGAGGCCGAGGTTGGAGAAGGCGAAGGCCAAGAATCGCTTGCAGCAGTTCAGCGCCTCGCGGACTCGCCGTCTCCTTCGAAGTCGTCGCAGCTGACGACGGCGCTGCGACTTGGTCAGTCGGGCCAGTCGGCCACCCCCGCTGCCGTTGCCGCCGCCGCGGTACATAGGCAGCAGGCTCCGGTTGGAGACGACGCCGCCGTCGTGTGGCTGCCATCGCTGACGTCGGCTCCACAAGGTGAGGCGGCGGTGCTGGCGCTGATGGTGGCGGACCGGCGGATGCGGCGGGCTGGTGCCGCCCGAATCTATCGACAGCGAATTGCCGACGCTCCGATGACTGACAGAGGCGAAGGCGGCGGCCCTGTAGTTGGAGGAGTTGCCCGCCGCGGTGTACATATCCTCGAAATAGAAGTTTGAGACAAACCGATGTCGGTGACCTTTTGCCGCCGTCGACACTGCGTGCCTCGAGATTAAAATAGGCAGCTGAAGTCGCAGGGGCCGAGCCTCCGAGAGAGACAGAGAGAGAGAGAGAGATAGAGCGAGACACTTATTTGGGCAAACTCGAGCGATAAGGAAACCCCAGCTGAGGAGCTCTGATTCTGAACGAGCCGGCCACCAGAGATGGAAGAAATTAAGAGAGAGGGCAGCGGGGGGATGCAGCAGAATTCAGCAATCCATTATCGTCATTGGGAGGGGCTTTGCCAAGATAAAACTCGCAGTTCTCCTCAATTCAATCAGAGAGCGACCGTTTGCGCCCGCCTCCCCCGGCCCGCTGTCAAGGCGCCGCCGCCAATTTTGTTGGGCGTGAGAGCCGCGCCACACCCTAGTTAGGCCGGGGCCGAGCAAAAGCGGGAGGCCGCCTGATCCCGGCTCGTTAGACCGGTTTTTTTAGAAAGGAAAGTGGCGGAAGAACCTCTGCGACAGTGACGGGGACGCTATTTTTTTCTATTTTATAACGCTTGCATCGTTCGGTTCAATTGGGCCAAATCGGGTTTGCCCTGATGAGAATGGAGAATGGCTGGCGCGTGCAACATGCTTTCGTTCATTCATTTATTCATTATCTACCTTAACCAAGACGGACCCTATCCTCGGTTTGATATGCTTCACAGCTCTCGCAAGTCTATTTACACTATTAGCCTGTGTGGATCTTTTGGTTTTAAAGGTGTTACATAAGATAAAACTCACGCGAAGAACGTACATTAAATGTACACAGTAAGTTGATTCTATAAATAGAAGCCAATAAAGAGCTTAGCTGACTCTTGTCCTAAAAAATCGATAGTGCAATGAGACCGATAGGATGTACATTTTCGATTAGCTTACAGATCTGGCTGCCCCTTTTTAATTTTTGGCTACTTTATTCCATCCGAGACCCAATTTTGTTGACCTAAACAAAAAGTATTTAAAAAGTCTTTAGGTCTGAATATACGCAATCAATGCTCGTTCTGGAATAATTCAAATATGAATGAGCTCTGCTTTAGAAGTCAATTTTCTTTAAAAGACAAACACACTTCATAGCACCCGTGACGCTTTTGATTTGGACGGAAATATTTTTATCTTGTCACTTCAAAATTTATTTTTGTACTGCGAGATTTTTCGTCATTGGCTAAGGGTCTCATTTTTTTAATTTTCTGCTCAAAATGGCCGAATCAAGACTTACCTACAATCGTTAAGAATGATTGCATTCAAATACTTAATTGGTTAAAGTAGAGAATTTTATCGGCAATATTTAGCTGCTCGGAATGCGCACTGGCAGACAAAAGTACTTTGTATTTGAGCGCAGCAGACGGCCAAATTAGCGTTGAAAGACGGGCGCGCAGGCACGGACAGATTCAAGAAAAACCGGCAACACCAGAGTAAAGAAACCACAAGCAGTAAAGTTTCAAACACACCAAAAGTCAACTAGTTAGACAGAAAGTTCTTGAAAAAAGAGTAGAAATAAAATTAATAGCAAGGACACAAGGAAATGCCAAGAAGGAAGAGTACATAGTAAGCAGGGTTTACGCTTAGCTTGCACAGACAACAAAGACCAAAACAGGTGCAACGAAAACAAAACTAGAACGAAATTAACTTAGCTAGCATGATGAAATATTTCACTGAAACAAGCAATCGATTTAACTGAACAAGAAACTGAATCAGGAGACTAGGATTACATAAAAAATACGTGTACAAACTTCTGAACTCAATAGGTGATAGTGACAATTCTAAAAAGTTTGACACAGCAAGTCTCCGTGAATTTCCCCGCAATCCAATCTGAATTTCACCGAAATATAATACGAATTACCCACAATCCAATCTAAATACCCCTGAAATATAATCTGAATTCCTTCGCAATCAAATCTGAATTCCTCCGAAATATAATCCCAATTCCACCGCAATCCAATCTGAATTACCCCCAATCTCCCGCAATCCAATCGGAATTCCCCCGCAATCCAATCTGAATTCCCCCGCAATCCAATCTGAATTCCCCCGCAATCCAATCTGAATTCCCTCGCAATCCAATCTGAATTCCCTCGCAATCCAATCTGAATTCCCTCGCAATCCAATCTGAATTCCCTCGCAATCAAATCTGAATTACCCCGAAATTCAATCTAAATTCCCCGCACTATAGCATCTGATTGTGAAGCTTTCCACAAGAGAGCTGAAGCGTCACTGATTCTCCACCCAGGCGACGCCGCCGCCCAAATCTCCCGAGTCAAGCAGGCGGTCCAGGATGAGGCCGTAGAAGGCCAGGGCGGAGTCGCCGACCGACCTGAACAGCCAGCCGAGATGGCCGCCGCATTTCGGGCATCCGCAAACTTGCCAACTGAAGCCGGGGAAAAATGTTCCCTCCTCGACGGCGTGCCCGCTGGCGACGGCGCCGACGCCATCCGTTGCCATGGCAACCACTTCGAATTCGTAGCCGGACGGATTGACAAATCGTTGGACGAGGGCGGGCCGGCCGGCTACCGACCAGTTGCGGCTGCTGAGCGCCTGCGGGCTGGCCAGGCGCAGCGGCAGGCTGGCGTTGGCGCCGACGATCGGGGCGCCGCATTGGCGACACAGCAGCGGCCGGTCCAAACTGGACGGCGATTGGGCGCCAAGGGACGCAAGAGCGGCGGTCAGAAGGGCGACGAGCAGAGCGGCTGAGGGCGAAAGCGCCGAGGGCCGCCCAGTTTCGGCCATCTGTAAGCACGAGATCCAGCAAGCTCAGCTGTTTGTCATTAAGGTCATGGGTTCGATCCCCATTAAGTTTAAGAAAAAATTGTCCAGCTGAGATTGGGTACCAGTGAAGCTGGGAATATTTGGCGGTGCAGTGGGCTGCACATCTATTTAAAAGGCCGAATCTTTTTCCAACCCTACAGAACACCAACACACTTATCATCAATTAAAAAGCAAAAAATTAAATTAAAGAGAAGCTAAACAGGCGCATAAATTTCGCAATATAAATATTATTATTATTGATGCTAAAATTTTACACGGCCAGCAAAACTGCATGCAAATTGGAGCCAAATGCCGATCAATAAATCAATCAGTGGGCAGCGCGGGACACACAGGGAGGAGGAGCTGCCGTCACTTCCGGCTGCGCACGGCCACGTCGTACACGACATCCTCAATCTTGGCCAGCTCCCTGGCCAGCCGGGCATCGGCAGAGCCTCCGCCAGTATCGCCGTCCCGCGCAGGCAGCAGGCGGAATCCGCGGCGAAGCTCGGCGACGCAGTCGAGCGCACGGCCGGGCAGCTTGGCGGAGGAGCCCTCGGCGATGACGGAGCTGACGCTGAGGCGGGCGAGCTCGGAGGCCAGGCTGAGCAGGCCCTGAAGGTGGTCAGAGAGCGGCAGGCGGGCGTCCCAGGCGTCCTCGGTGTCGGCGAGGCCCAGCTCAGCCGCCAGCTGGGCGCGGCTGGCGGTCCGGCCGGTCTCCAGGAAGTGCAGCAGCGACACGCCCAGGGATAGGCGCTGGCTGGCGCGGCGCCACATGTGCTGGTGCCTGCGGGGGGTGAGGATCGAGGGTTCTGATTAGGACTGAGTGCCGGAATCTGATCGGGACTGAGTGCTGGGATCTGATCGGGACTGAGTGCTGGGATCTGATCGGGACTGAGTGACTGGATCTGATCGGGACTGAGTGACGGGATCTGATCGGGACAGAGTGACGGGATCTGATCGGGACTGAGTGCTGGGATCTGATCGGGACTGAGTGCTGGGATCTGATCGGGACTGAGTGACTGGATCTGATCGGGACTGAGTGCTGGGATCTGATCGGGACTGAGTGCTGGGATCTGATCGGGACTGAGTGACTGGATCTGATCGGGACAGAGTGACGGGATCTGATCGGGACTGAGTGCTGGGATCTGATCGGGACTGAGTGCTGGGATCTGATCGGGACTGAGTGACTGGATCTGATCGGGACTGAGTGACGGGATCTGATCGGGACTGAGTGCTGGGATCTGATCGGGACTGAGTGACTGGATCTGATCGGGACAGAGTGACGGGATCTGATCGGGACAGAGTGACGGGATCTGATCGGGACTGAGTGCTGGGATCTGATCGGGACTGAGTGCTGGGATCTGATCGGGACTGAGTGACTGGATCTGATCGGGACTGAGTGCTGGGATCTGATCGGGACTGAGTGACGGGATCTGATCGGGACTGAGTGACGGGATCTGATCAGGACTGAGTGCTGTGATCTTGTCGGGATGCTGCGATCTGATCGGGACTGACCAAAATTAGAATTAAACAGGAACCAATGGATTTTGCAGGATTGAAACTGATGGGATAGGAGGCGATTGTCAGTAACGATACCCAACGATACGCATTGGAATCTAGCAAGATTCTGGTCAGCTGCACACTATGAGTGGCTCTACCTCAGCTGCAAATTTCGAGTTGGCAGCAGGTCCACCAGAGCCGCCAAAGCCTGCCTGCAGTCTCTGAGGCAGCTTCGAGCAGCTGCTGCACCCGAAGCATCGCCAGCCTTAGTGGAAGCTCGGCGTTCTGGTCGATTGCGATGTACAGCGCGCAGTCGCAGAAGTAGAACTCTAGAAGCGGCATCCAAATTTTCAGCTGCGACTTTCACAGCCTGGTGCAGCTGGTGGCTTGTGTCTAGGCACTTGGCAAACATTTCAAACTGCCCAAGGATGGCGGCCTCACTGGCATTGGCAGTTTTATTTGAGGCTGACATGCCCAAAGTTGCTATAAATAGGAAAGTGCACTTTCTTGAAATGTTGTCACTATCTACAAGAATATAATTTTTATAAGTGCTCTTGAATTATATAATTTCAAATTGAAAAGACAAAAATTGTTCACAGATTTCATTTGAGGTGCAATTAGATAAAAAGAGTTTCTATAGTTGTCCATTATAATTTAAACTAGCTGTTTAAGTCATGAATGATATCAATGTAATTCTTTACTTTTTTATTTTAATATTTTAGCATTGGATACTTACTAGAATGAGTGACACTTACTGCTGTATATAATAATGCCTATGGGATATCTCTAAATGGCTATTCAAGGAACAACTAATATATAACAAAGTCTAATAGGCATATTTCAATCATTTTAATAAACAAGTATAGGTACAACCTACCTTGGGAAGTGACTTCAATTTGCAACATACACATGTATGTTGCTATTGGTTTATTGCTGTCACATAATGGCCATTTTGTCCAATAGCAATTTACTTGTGTATAACTTAGAAATGACCAGGTGATTCCAAAAGTTAAATATATACATTAGTAAAGGTATTATATACAGCATAATATTTGCCTTTGCAGTCTTTTTATATGCCCACAAACTTCTTTGCAAAGATTTTATGATCATTTGGCTAGCTTGCCATTAAAAGCTATACCATTAATATGTAAAATCCTGTAGTTATTATATATTGCAATTAAAAAAACATGGCATTGACAGTAAATTTTTTTTCTAATATTTAGTAAAACCATAGATATATCAACAGTGCAATAGCTTCAAAAAAAAAAAATAAAGAAAATAAAAAAATTTCCATTACAGCATAATATTTTTCAAAAAAATATTGAAGTAATCTTTTTTACCAGATATAACTTTATTTATTTGTATGACATTTTTCAAATCAAGGAACAAATTCAAATGTCTCCAAAAATTTCTAAATAACTTATCATAAGCCCATTGGATTTTAGATATGTCTTATTAATGGTTAACATGCACATAGACCTAATATCAACAACTTTGATACACAAACCTGCTACATTATATAAACTCCATGATTTACCCTTGATGAGACAGTTAAGAACACAAAACATATTTACCCTAAGATTAGGATACTTAATGATTTAAATATTTTAAGCTACTAACTTAAAAAAAGGCGATAGGGTTGCAATTGAAACAATACTCGTAAAAATTGCAATGAAAGCAAATATAATTTTTTATATATTAATTCTTGATGAAGTGCAGTTTATAAGCATTGTTACACAATAAGTAAGAGTAGCTTATTATTAACTCAAAGAAATGAATTTAACCCAACTGTCTTTTATCCCAGAAAATTAATATTAACTTTTTTACCCATAAGCTCATATCGTTTCTTCGGTCATGTCATGCCGCTTTGTAAACAAGGGTACTGCTTCTAAGAAAAAAGTTGCTTTAAAATGTGTTCACGGTTAAAACATTATTTTTTCACAACTTAGGTACGAAAAATAATTCTATAATATAACGCGTTCCAAGATTTTCATTATTAATTTTATATGTATCTGGCTTCCGTTATGTGAAAACTTTTTGAAAATTTTTTGGTTGCTCTTCGAATTAAGCGAAAATTTAAAGATGCTTTTAAGATTTCTTTTATTGTACTGGAATTCCCAGGCTGCGGAAAGTATACGTAATATTTGTCGCAATAATGCAATCGTCGATCGCAGAGGATGACTCCGTCATTGATGGAATTCAAAAATCATTGTTTCATCTTCTGGAAGACAAGAATAAGGCTGCAGGAAAACGTGATAGTGTGCATCGTGTTGTGATCGCGATGCGTCTGAATACATCTTCTCAGCCATTGTCAGCCCTGTTTCCAGGATTAAGCGTTGATTACAGCAAGCATAGTCTGAAGTCCCTCCTCGGACTTCACTATGATCCAGACGCTAACGGATTTTTGAAGCACGCTGCAATCGGACCAGAAGAAGTCACGGGGCTACTTCTGTTGTACCCCTCGTGTGCATTGCACGTCATCGAAGGAACGACACACGTTATAAGAAAAGTCGTTGAAGAGTTGAATGACTACACAACACGAGAAGTTTCACCAATTTTGCGAGCAGTCATATTAAACATTTCCCACAACATCAACCATCGGCTATTTTCATTCTGGTCCCATGCCATCCTGGAAGTGGAGCCGGTGAACATAGATTTGTTCGAGACAACAGAAAGCGACGAGAATCTCATCTCTTCAATCATGACCCAGCTGCTCAAGCTTGGCGTCCATCTTCAAAAGGATCCAATGAAGGGAAAAATGAATGAGATCATGAAGAAAGTTCGCGAAGACCGTCAGGAGCTTGTTCCAGCGCAGGCTACGGTGGGCTATCTGGCGCAGAACTGCGAGAATTCATGTCTCCTTCACTGCTCCGAGTTCCTGGAGCTCTACAAGCGTCCGTTTGATGTCAAGCTGGGATCCGACTACGTTTGGCCGCTGTTCAGCAACATGTTCTCCTACACTGAGGCTTGACTTTCTTGTTTTTTTCACTTTTCTTTGTGTCTGTATGCTGTTAGTGGTATCTCGGATCAAAAATGTGGGGAATTTATTATCGTAGGAAAATATCTAATACGCTTAGAATTTTCATTTCGTATCTTATGATTTTAATATCTATAGAAGATTTTGGGGTCCTCTTACACATTTGTGCTTTTTCCTTGCAAAAAGATTGCGATTACCCTTGTTTATATGTCCAGGAGGAAAATTATTTGCCTGGTCTACATTTGTGAATGTCCGCCAAATAAAAGTGAATGGAGTTGCTTTATAACTTTGCCAGAATTGTGTGCTTTTTATTTTTACCGAAAACTGAAAATTTGAAGTCTGCTAGAGAAAAAATTTTCGTTCGCAGAATATATATGTTAAATTAAAATTCCGCCACCTTTCAGCATCGCTGATGTCAGAAAACGAGGCCACAGAGACGCCGAAGCCGGCGGAGCCCGCCGATGCAGCGACTCCGGCTCCGGCCACGCCCGCCCCGGCCACCCCCGGCGCCGCTTCGACCCTGCAGGCGCCGAAGTCGGCCAGAGACGACGCCAAATCCGTGGCCAGCGCCCGTTCGGGCAAGTCGCAGCCGCGCAGCGGCCGGTCCGCCGGCTCAGGCGGCAACAAAAGTCAGCGCAGTGACAAGTCGCCCAAGAAGTCGCCATCAAAGAAGCGGGCGGCGGCGGTGCACACACCGGCCACAGAGGCGTCCCAGGCAGAGGCGGCACCCGAGGGCTGCGTGCCGATCTTCCTGCCGGAGCCGACGCAGAAAATTGTCGGTCTGGCCGTGCCAGAAGGCGAGGAGCCGCCGCAGTCGCCGCTGCGTTTTGTCCCTAAGCAGGTGCGTAACTATGGGATGAATCTCGGACATGATGCATTGAATTTGAATAATTGAGACAATGCACAAACTTACCTGGCGGATCGCAGGTGATTATGGACGACATTCAAAACCGTGCAGCGGTCAGCGAATTCAAGGAACATCTCAAGATTCTCAACGAGATGGATACTGAGGACATCCTGCTGGTGGCCGATCCGGACTGGAAGTACGGCGCCAACTTTCTGCTGGTTGTCACCGAGGAGGCGCGCGCCCAGATGCTCGCCGACCACGAGGCAGAAGAAGAGAAGGAGGAGGAGCAGGTGGTTCTCGGTGAGCTGCGCCTGATTACCCATTTTACTATAAACAGGGCTCAGGAAGATCTGAACCCATTTCAAAACTGAAAACCCTCCCCAAAACTACATGCAGGCTACGTGCCGCCCCAGCCGCGGGACTGGATCTCCCATGGCAGCGACCGCGAGATTCGCGAGGCCTCCGTGTTCAACAGCCGGCCGCAGTTCCGCCTGACCTATCAGCGCAGGCGGCGCGACTTCGGCGCCCCAGTCAGCCTGGACGATCGCAACGTGGTCGACGCCGCGCCCTCCAAGATGGTGAAAAATCAATTCATCGACGTCCAGGCGTTGGAAGACGCAAACAGGTCCACGACGGACATTCCGATCACGGAGAAGGACCAAGAGGTGCAGGTGGCTCCGTCTAGGGGCAGCGCCGCGGTGCAGACTTTCTGGGGCAACCCGAAGAACGCCTTCACGCAGTACGAGGCCCGTCAGCTGAGCCAGGCTGAGCGGGAGGCTCAGTTGGAGCTGCCGGAGCTGATCAAAGCCAGCCAGCGGACTGCGCCGCTGTTCGAGCAGGCACTGCAGCAGAACGAAATCATGAACTGCTTCTACGACGACTACACGAACCTCGGCGGCGATGGAATTCTGTTCAGTAAGACAGACAACACGTTCAAGGAGTTCCAGACCTTCACCGATCTGGAATACTCGCGCGAGAAAGCCGTCAGCCACATCGCTTGGCACCCATCGCTTAAGGGCGTCGTAGCGGTCAGCACACGAGAGAAATACGACTTCGACGGCATGGTGGACCACTCGGCCAAGATCGTACTCAAGACCTCTGTTATTGTTGTCTGGAGCTTTGCCGACCCAATTCAGCCACAGCTGTTCCTTGAGGCTCCAGAGGACGTTTTATGCTTCGAGTTTTGTCCGTCGGATCCAAACATAATTGTTGGTGAGCATCGATTTGACACCCAAAATCTTGGTCAGAAAATTGCTTAAGAATGTCAAAGTTCCAATAACAATGCTAATCTCTGCGACTGTTCCTTTAGGCGGCTGCATCAACGGTCAGATTGTCCTATGGGATATTTCCCAGCACATGGATAAGCTGAAGAGCACCAAAGCCAAGGGTCGTGGCAAGAAGGTGAGCAACATGCTGACCGAGTTCGTCAAGACCGATCCTATTCCAACCATTCGATACGCGGCGGCCAGCAGCATCGAGCTTGGTCACCAGGCTCCCGTGACAGACATCATGTGGGTACCGGACCACTTCGAGATCCAGAAGGTTACGGGCTACGCCTTGGAGGCCAAGGAGTTCAAGAACGTGCAGATAATTTCCTGCGCCGCAGACGAGACCATCTACATTTGGGATCTGCGCTCGGCCAAGAGCAACGCGCCAGTGTTCAAACGCGAGGAGGACCGTTGCCCGATGGGCGTCCCGGACACGTTCTGGCACCTGCACCTCAAGTGGAAGCCTTTCCTCAGCATCAACCTGTTCAAGTCGGAGCCTGGTGGAAATCACAATCCGGTCAAGGTTTCCATGAAAGAGATGCAGGGCGACCGGTCGGTGCTCACCAAAGAGGATCCGGAGGGCAAGGATCCAACCAGCACGAACCGTGGCGACTTCACCATGCCGGGAGCTCCGAAAGCCACCAAGCAGCGAATGCTGCAGAAGGTCAGCACCTTCCTTTATGTTGGAACAGAAGACGGCGAGCTGGTCTACGTTGACTGGATGCCGCAGAAGGATCAGGACACGGGCAAGTCCCAGACTCCGAAGCCGGTGTTCTATTCAACGATACACGACAGCTCCATCAAGCACTTGTCTAGGTAGGTGCCCAAAGCTTTGATGTGATGAGGATAGGGACCTAAGCGCTGTTTGGGATCCACATTGGCTAGAATTTTCCGAAATTCCGCTTTTAACTACGAAACAGCATTGAATTAGATAGAGGGCAACTCCTCTCTGCAGATCGCCATTCGACCGCAGCCTGGTGCTCTGCGTTGGCGGCTGGCTGTGGACTCTGTGGAAGGAGGGCGTGAACTCTGGACCGATTTTGTATTCGCAGAAGTCGCCAAAGCCCCTCACAGGCGGTTGTTGGAGTCCGACTCGGCCATCCGTGTTCTTCATCACCAGGGCCGACGGCTCGGTCGAAGTCTGGGACCTTCTGGGTGAGTTGATGAAGACCCTTAGTACCTGGTGGTCAGTGATCAGCGTGATTGCGGGTATGCCAGAAAGTAAAAAAAGAACCGCCGTGAATGCTGCACCCGGTAGCATCCCGCAGAATACCACATAATAAGCAAAAAATACCCGATTCAGAAAATATGCACCATATCTACTCGTTTGGTGAAGATTTGAGTAGGCAAGTAGTGAAATTTTTTAAGAGAATGTGAAGACGAAACGCCCTAAAAATCGAAGATCTCAACCATAGAACTGTATAGAATGGTTGGATTTTTTATAACACATGCATCAGCTGGGAAATTTTCTGGACTTGTCTATAAATAATAACCCCGCGCAACGAACTTTCCAGACAAAACCCACGAGCCGGTGCTGGTGCAGAACATTTCGGCCAACGCTCTGACCTACTGCACCGTGTGGAACATCAGCCACAAACGCCAGCTGCTGATTGTTGGCGACACCCAGGGCACGGCGCACGCGCACAAAGTGCCGTTCACCCTGCACACCGCCATGGCGGGCGAGGCGCCCAGCATCGAGGCCTACTATAAGCGCGAGGTTGAGCGGCGCGCCTTCGTCATGGGCCGCTGGGACTTTCGCGAGCACGAGAAGATCGAGATGGAGGCCAGGGCCAAGCGGGAGGCCGGCATCGCGCCAGCCGTCGAGCTCACGCCGGAGGAGCGGCTGCTGAAGATGCAGAAAAAATACGAAGCCTACCTGGCGGAGGAGATGACCTTCCTGCGCGAGCTCGGGCTCAAGGATAACGATGATGAGCCTCTGCCAGCGGTTGAGTAGCCGGTGCGGCTGTGAAATTCCATTCACTTATATGACGCGATGCACTCACTGTATTTGCTTGGCTCATTTGTGACAATTACCAGACTTTATTTAGTGCTGAATCATGCTTTAGCGGTTGCTATTGATGTGTTGCTCTTATTGCTAAATATATCGTACACGTGTTCTGATCGCGAACTGCCTAACCTGCGACCTGGTTTTTTATCGAATGCCAGCATAAAGTTATGACTACAGAAAATTTTCGGAACTGCAACAGTTTGAGCAAGCAAGAAAGTGCCGATTAACATAAAAAATATCGTTTTGGCGCGGAATCTTCTCTGTATTTAAACAAATTTTCAAAGTTAGACGCCTAATCTGCACAAGTTGTCTTCGAAATTTATAACACATTCATATCGAGTCCAGATTTTTTGGTGAAAAAAGGATATCGTTTTTAATATAAAGGCACAGGCAAAAATCCCATAAAAAAATACAAAGTGACTCAAACTGCTCTTGTCCAACGCCAGCCCCTCCCTGTTTTTCCTACCCCTCATAGTCAGCTTAACTTAACACTTATATTGGTTCTTTCATTCTGAAACTTATGGGAATAAGTGTACATTTGGGCATGAGGAGTAGCTAAAAATAGCAGCCAATGAACAGCAAGCGTCGATTTCGCGAGTCAATTTTAGGCATACTCTACCCTTTACGTATAGTGGAAAGGTCTGACAATTTGTTGTTATAGAAAAACGATCACCCCCAAATCAGAGTACACTCGATTAAGCCGCATTTCCCTGTTGTACATCTGGGGTGGCGACGCACAAGAAAGTCGCATTTTTTCAGAAGATCGCACAAATTCAAATGGCTGATCGCAGCAGCCCGTGAGCAAGTGGTTACTTTCAGTAGCTAACAGAAGAAGTAGCAGGAACAAAGCAAATCCCAAAGACTAAATTTTCGTTGTTTTAGTGAAAAAAAGTAAGTAAAAATATTTCTTTAAAGCCAATATTGGTGAAGAACCAAAGCGCACAATAGGATTAGCAGCTTCGCAAGGCAAGGCACAACGAATATAAAAAGATAGAAAAAAGGCACTCAAAGGCTTATAATTCACAAGGCACTATTTACCATAAAAATTGTGCTTAATAAATTAAAACGACAGACATAAGTGCAATTAAGCATACTATAACGGCACAATTAATTTGAAGGAAAGGAATTCCCATGTGCAGAGACTTCTTAGAGTTTGAGATCCGGTTGAGTTTTCCTTTTTCAAACTAAAGCATAAAAAGCACAAAAGGACGAGCCGAGGAAAGTGAGCTGGAAAATTTTAAAACTTTGCTGCATCAAGAAATGTTGAAAGTGAGAAAAAAACAAGAACCATAATAGTATAGCTCGTCAAGGGATTTTAAATCACAGAATTACCGCTAGGAGGCCAAGCCTGTCTAAAATGTTTGACTGCAAGTGAACACAGCTCGGCTCTCCAAATCAACCAAAATCAGTGTCTTGTTGACAGGTTCATCATTGCAAAACTCTGCGCTTCTTGGGATTAAATCCCACAGCAGCGCCAGATCCTTCATCAGTAAAATCCGTCCCGCTGTTTGCGCCGCGACTTGCCAGCCGTCCTCGGCGGCGGCGGCAGCGACTCGAGTCGCGACGGTCGGCGCAGACCAACGCCCATGTCGTCAGGACCGCCAACGCCTCCGTGCACGAAGGCGGCTCGGGCCTCGGGAGAGGGAATCTGCTGCTGCTGACCAGGCAGGGACACGACTGCGGATGAATGGGAGAATGCGAGCTGGAAATTTTATTTAACTATCACCGGGATTAGGTTCCCGGGATAGGGATCTGGGATAGGGATTTGGGATAGGGATCTTAGATAGGGATCTGGGATAGGGATCTTGGATAGGGATCTGGGATAGGGATCTACGATAGGGATCTTGGATAGGGATCTGGGATCCGGGTTTCTGTGATCTGGGATCCGGGTTTCTGTGATCTGGGATCCAAATTTCTGTGATCTGGGATCATGATCCGAGATCAGGATCTGAAATCAAGATCTGGGATCGGAATATGGATTTCTTTGATCTCAGATTAAGATCAGGGGATCGAAATCTGGAATTGGGATCTGGGATTTGTATCTCAGGTCGGGATTTCGGGTATCAGGGGATAAATCTGTGGACAATAATTTGAAGTTAGATTTAGTTAACAGGGTAAAAGTGTTTTTAGTGCTCCATGAGCTGTCAGTTAGCAAACAGTAATGGTTTTAATGCCCAACTTAGCAATAGACAAACAGTTAGAATTTCGGAAGGTTTAAGCGAACTCTTTGTTAGTGGTCTTAGTCTCTACTAGTTCTGTGTTAGTTTTCCTTATTGCATTCCTAAAATTGGCTAGACGCATTACTGCTAGGCAAGAAAACACATTGAAAACTCGAATTTTAAAATATTGGCATTAATAATCTGGGCAACACTACTTAATACTCGTAAGTGATTACCAGACGAGTCTGAGAAAGTCATCGGCAGAGAGGTGTAACCAGAAAATGAGTTTCGCTCGCGTCGAGACAAAAGCTTCTTCGTGGAGGCTTCTGGGGCATTAATATGAACAAAATATGCATTGTATGTCACTCGTGCCGCTTTGATGTAGATTGATATGGGCCACTTTACAGACACCACCAACAGAAAAATTATTCTTTTGTACACTGTTGCATTGCCCTTGATCACTTTCACAAATGGTCAGAAATTCATATTTAAATTTGTGTGATTTGGCTTTTATTTGCTGAGTGCGATTGCGATGTACGTTAAAGCTGAGCGATAACTAATGCACTTAACTACCACTGGGAGTGAGGTGGGGGACGACAGGGTGGATAGAAGCAAAAACATGCACGCACACGCGGCACAAGTATGTACAAACGAGGATGTACAGATGTACACACAAAGATGGAAAATCTACGGGGGTAGGACGAAAGTAAGCTTAGTTATTGCAGAAAATGTACACCCTATGTACAATTAAGGTACAGGAGAGACCCACTGGAATAGATTTATATACGAACATTTTTTCCCGATAAATGTTTTTAATTCTTCTATAAATTAGTAACTTCGGAAATTCTTACCCGCAGCTCGCGTCTCCGCGATAATCCGATCAGCCCGGCCGCTCTGAAAGTACTTGGCCTCGTTCTGTCTGGCGTGCATCTTCTGGTAGAGCCGGTCGTCCTCGAAGTAGTCCTCCTCGTCTTGGTAGCCGCCGCGCTGACCGTTCGCGTTGCTGTGGGCGCTGCTGCTGGCGCTGCCGGGACCGCCATTGGCGACAGCAGCCGGCAGCGAGGTTTTCTCAATCTGCAGAGCCGGCAGAATCCACGCGCCTTTCTCATCGTCCCAGCGAGCGTCGCGTCGGATCCGATCGAGGTAATAGTAGTTGGAGTCGCGGCGGATGCAGGGCTGGATGCGGTCCAGGATCGTCTGCGGGGAGTTTGGGACATTTTTTTATTGGGATTTTAGACGGGTGCTGATTGGGATCTTAGGCAGGTGCTGATTGGGATCTTAGACAGGTGCTGATTGGGATCTTAGACAGGTGCTGATTGGGATCTTAGATAGGTGCTGATTGGGATCTTAGACAGGTGCTGATTGGGATTTTAGCTAGGTGCTGATTGGGATTCAAGACAGGTGCTGATTGGGATCTTAGATAGGTGCTAACTGGGATGTTAGCCAGGTTCTGATTGGAATCTTAGACAGGTGCTGATTGGGATTTTTGACTGCCATTGATTGGTTAGGATTTTTGGGATTTTAAACAGGTGATTTCGGATTTTCGGTAATAGTGATTTACAGGTTTTAAGAATAAATATTATCTTACCTGGTACAGCAGCAACTGCCGCTCCTGTTTTCGAATTGTATCCAGGTAATCCATCCGGTCCGACTCGAACTCGGACTGCAGGTCAAGGATCTCGCGCTCCAGCGCCTCCATTCGCTGCTGCTGCTTGTTCAACTGTTTCTCCTTGCTTTTCAAATCGCCCTGAAAAGTTTTTTTAACTTACACTTTTCAAGGTGCGTTTTAAATAAAATCAGATATGATATGACAAATCAAGTTCTCCTGTCAGTGTCAGATCGGATAGTGTCAAGCGTTAGTGTCAGACTTATTAGTGTCAGATCAGCTCGCACGGGCATTGCGGAACGCCAGCTGTGTATGAGTCAGATTAGGCCCACGGGCTACGATCTGCGATGCTCAGCACCTGCCTCCTTCTTTTTGGCAGACATGGCAAGGTGGTGATTTGCGCGCACTATTTCTGCCACTGGCAGCCGCAAAACGCCACCCCCGCTTTGCAAGTCAACCCAAGGGTTCTCGTCCCGCGAGCGTTAAGGCTGGCCCTAGGCCAACCAAACTGCTTGGGCTCTGGCGCCGGCACCACCCAGCCGGTATATAAATTTGGGTACAGGGTTTCATCCCTGGCTCGCTTACCCAGGCCTTGGGTACCCAGGTACCTCTCTGAGGAAGCTGGGGCCGGGTTCTACCCTAAAACCATGGCTAGCCCCCATGGCTAGCAGGGTACGTGGCCAGTCCACGGGCTTTGGCGAGGCTTAAACGCGCCCTCTAACATGCCCCAGTGTTTACCGCGCTGATGGGTTTTTGGCCAGGGAGTATTCTGGTCGCTAGCGGTTCCCCCTCTTGGTGTCGGGCCAGCCTTGAGGGTTTCTCCTCGGTCTACTGCCCGGTTTTTGGTGAATCGGCCGGGCGGGTACCTTGCCCTTCGGGGAAGACCACCTATTTTTACTCATGGCCTTCGAGCCGATTATGGATAAAAACCAAAATTCTAGGGACGGAGACCCTTCCAAACTCCAACCTCAGTCTGAGGGACCGGCCGGCTTAGCTGGCAGATCCCAACTGACTGAATCCTCTACCGTGGCGAAGGAAGGACCGGCCGGCTCTGCTGGCAGATCCAACCAACGCCGAAACCATCCGGAGGGTCCAAAGCGACCTGCCAGCTCCGCTGGTGGATCCAAGGGACCCATGGGCAATGAGCCAAAAGGACCGGCCAAAACTGGCAGATCCGACGAGGCTCAGAAAGCCCGGCTTGAGCGCAAACGCGCCAAACAACGCGCCAAAAAGCAGGCCAAAAAGGAAGCCGAGAGGGCTCAAGCGGCGGCGCCCGCCAAGGGTGCTGAAGCAAGCAGCTCCTCAAAGCAACCTGACGGGCAGGCTGGTGAAGGCCCCAGCAGTGCTGCGGCGGCGCCCTCTGGGGAGGCTGCCGTGGCGGCTGAGGCCCAAGCCACGGCGCAAACTATGGCCCAAGCTAGCGGGGAAGCCCCAACAGGGGCGACATTCGCAGCAAAAGCCAAGGGCAAGATCCCGGGAGTGATCGTTCAGTGTCGCGACCGGGACTGGTCCACAGATCAGCTTCAAGAGGTCTGGTGCGCCATTGACTCTCTCCTCATTGAGCTGACTGTCGAGGAGGGTATCTCCATCGGCATCGAGCGCATGGTCCTTCGAGGACCAACCATTTTCATTGCTCCGAGCAGTGAGGAAGACGCCCGGCAGCTGCTCCAACGGTTGCCGGCGATTTCCTTGGACGCTGATCTCGGCCGCCCCCTTTTCTCGCGGGAGGGTCAACGTCCAAAGACAACACCCTACTTGGTGTTCGTCCCTGCGAAGAGCACCGCAGCGGGACCGGATGTAATCCGGAAGGTCCTACTGCGCCTGAACCCCGAACTCCCTGCGAGCGGACTGATTTATCATCGGAAAGTTCGTAGGGGCGACGCGGGAAATACGGTTGTCCTCGGTCTGTCTGAGGCCTGGACAAAAAAGTACCCCAGCGACTCTCTTTTTCAGCTGGGTGCTTTGAAGCTCAGGCTTCGCCGAGGCAAAACTGCCAAAGGGAAGGCGAAGGCCAACCCTGGTGTCTCCAGCGGCGGGAAGGCACAGCCCAAAGCCAAAGGAAAGGCGCAAGCTGATCCCAAGGCTGCCACTGTGCCCGACCCAACTGGCGAGAGCTCTGCGACCGAGGAGGAGGTTTCGGCCAAACCCCAGGCGCAAGCCGATCCCAAGGCTGTCACTGAGCCCGACCCTACTACAGGCGAGAGCTCTGCGACTGAGGAAGAGGCTTCGGCCAAACCCCAGGAGCAGGAAAACTCTCCATCTGGAGAAGGAGTTGCGGAGGAGACCACGACTTCGGACTCCGAGCCCTCTTCGGCGACTCTGGTGGGGTCTGCAGACGACGATTCAGATGGAGATACCCTCTCCACCCTGACCTCGGAGTCTGTGGAGTCCGCCGGTGAAGCCGGGGAGGAGGAGGAGGCCATGGACGTGGATCGACTCCCCTCTCCCAGCCATCTCCCGTCGACCTGGGATGAGGACGATCTTTTACGATCCCCTTAAAGGTCACGGGAAAACAGCCAGTTTTTGCATTTAGTACAGTATGGATAAGCTCCGCAACGCCAAAGGAGCGACCTATTGTGTACAAATAAATTTACAGCATTGCGTATCAGCATCAGTTAATCTGATGAAGATTGCAGAACTGTATCAACCAGGTTTCATCCTGATCCAGGAGCCCTGGATTTACAATGGTATGTTAACCAATATCCCTTCTGGCTACTGTGATTTTTATGTGTGTGGCCCGGGGAACAGCCGCCCGCGTGCGGCCATCCTTGCTGCCAGCCATCTTCAGGCTTGGCTGAGGACTGATCTTTCGGATGGGGACCTCTGTGTCATCCAATCCAACTACCTATCTCCTCGCCAGTGCTTCATCGCCTCTATTTATATTCCTGGCAACGGAGACCCAGCTCCAGAGAGCTTACTGCGCCTTGCGCAATACTGCGAGAACCAGAATGCTGATCTCCTGGTGGGCGGAGACCTTAACGCCCACCATCAGCACTGGGGCAGTAAGGATACCAACACCAGAGGGGAAGAGCTTCTTGCTCTTATCTCCGGCACCAACCTTATGCTCTGCAACCGCGGAAGCACACCTACTTTTAACAATGGCAGATGGACGGAGGTTCTCGATGCCACCCTTACCTCTCCTAAACTTTTTGACAGGATTACGGAGTGGAGGGTCTGGACCGATGAGCCATCCTTCTCTGACCATCTCTTTATAGCCTTCAACATTACGGACACTAAGCGACCATCTCCAATAACTTGGAGACGCAACATCCGTAACACTGACTGGGCAGCCTTCACGGCTACCCTTGATTCTCACCTTCAGGAACTCATGGATAACGATCCGATTAAGAGTTGCGAGGGTGTCGATCACGCGGCTGAGACGCTTTCGGGCTGCATCACTGCGGCCTACGAAGCGTCCTGCCCCATTCGGGCCTACAAAGGCAAAACCTCAGCTCCGTGGTGGAACCCGGAACTGGGAAAACTCCGGCAAAAGGCCAAAAGTCTTCATCGCCGTGCCATGAAGTCGGGTAACCCTGACGACATGGATCTCTTCCGACACGCCTCGCGACATTTCAAGTGTGAAATCCGTAGGGCCAAGGATAGTAAGTGGCGCCAATTCTGCGACGAGCTGGACAAAGACCGGCCCACCTCTAGGCTGGTCAAGGCCCTTACTATGGACAAAATGTCCAAACTAGCCATGATCAAAAAAGATGATGGCTCTCTCACCAACGAACCTCAGGAAGTGCTGCAGCAAATGCTGGGCAGCTTTTTTCCCGAGGTTCCCACAGCTGGCACGGAACCCAACCATTCGCTGGAAGGATCCAACCTGGCTGCGAGCTTTATTAATGAGGAACTGATTGCTAAGGCAGTCAAAACCTTCAAGCCTTTCAAATCCCCAGGGCCTGACGGTATCTACCCTGTCCTTTTGCGCGAGGCAGCCAAGATCCCCAGGTTTCTGAGAATCACCTGCAACATATTGCGGGCCACAATCCAGCTAGGGTACATTCCCAAAAGTTGGACTAACGCTCGTGTTGTCTTTATTCCCAAACCGGGAAAAGGCGACTATCAGAGCGTTAAGGCCTTCAGGCCCATCAGCTTAACCTCGTTTCTGTTAAAGCTGACTGAGAGGCTCGTACATTGGCGACTGCTGGCTTGCGAGCTAACAGCCATGCCTCTCAGTAACAATCAGCACGCCTTCCGCCCTGGAAGGTCCACTGACAGCGCACTCCATGCGATTGTTGAAAAGCTAGAGAAAGCCGTGCTGGGCAACGGCTATGCTCTCGGCTTATTCCTCGACATAGAGGGGGCCTTTGATAATGTTATTTTTGATGCATTTCAGAGTGCCCTTCGCGATCGCAATACCCACTCTACCATCATACGTTGGATCATGTATATGATCTCCAACCGTACGGTCACTGCCCACCTTCTTGGGCACACTGCCACTACCAGAGTTTGTAAAGGAGGCCCACAAGGCGGCGTCCTCACTCCAACTCTTTGGAACATGGTCATCGACGCTCTACTCAGGAGCCCTGGACCAGATCCCGTCTTCAAAGTCGGCTATGCGGACGACGTTACTGCTATCGTGGCAGGACCCTCGCCCAGCACTCTCAGGGATCTCATGCAAACCTTTCTTCGCAGAGCAGAAACCTGGGCCCGCAGCAATGGTCTTAAGCTCTCTGAGCCAAAGACGGTCGCTATCATGTTTACCAGCAAAACCCGCTGGAACATTAAGCCTCTGCAGCTCTACGGCAGAGACGTTGCCTTCGCAAAGCAGACCCGGTGCCTCGGGGTAACTCTCGACCATAGGCTTAACTGGTCTAGCCATGTGAAGGCTAAAGCCAAACGCGCCTCTGCAATTCTAGCCCAGCTTCGCCGGGCGCTTGGCACCACCTGGGGACTGTCCCCAAAGCGTTTGTGGTGGATCTATACCTCTGTGGTTAGACCCGCCATTACCTACGCCTCCTTAGTCTGGGTAAGTGCTACCCAGATTAAAAGCCATGCAGATAGGCTCAACACAATCCAAGGACGAGCGTGTCGGCTGATCTGCAATGCTACCAGATCCACACCTTTTGCTGGTATGGGAGCATTTCTCGACCTGCCCCCCCTCGACCTTTTTATTAAAGGGGAGGCGGCTAGAGCAACCCGGCGGCTCCTTGACGCCGGTATAAACTTCCGCTATATGAGAGCACCAGCTAAGTGGAACCTGGTCCCACACAGCGATATGTGCCTCAACATCCTCAGTGAATGCGAAGCTTACCAAGTCCTCACGGACAGCATCGCTTCAACGCTCAACGTGAGACAACGCTACTCGGTAGCCATCGACTCGCGTGACTCCATTAGTGACAATTGGAACCCTGGAGAGATCCACTGTTATACTGACGGTTCCAAGCAGTCAGCTAACACCGGTTTCGGTGTCTGCATTATTCTCAATGGGCGGGTCATCGCCACCCACGCCCAGTACACTGGAACCAGCTCTAGTGTCTTTCAAAATGAAGTCCTAGCTATTAGCTCGTGCTCAGCAGAGCTTCTCGCCTCTGGCGTTGCTGGCAAGGACATCATTTTCCACTCTGACAGCCAAGCTGCACTGCACGCCATCTGCAGCTGCAGTGTCAGCTCAGCAACAGTCCTGGACTGTGTCAAGCACCTCAACATGTTGGGCTCATCCAACAAAATCACTCTTAAGTGGGTGCCGGGACACGAAGGTTTCCGGGGAAATGAGCTCGCTGATGCGCTTGCAAAAGCCGGCTCATCTGGATCCTGCATTGGGCCTGAGCCCCTCGTCCCGACCCCCTCCTGTGTCATCAACTCACGGATCAAAACGTGGGTCAAGACCCAGCACTACTCGCTCTGGGCGAACTGCATCACTTGCAGGCAATCTAGAGGTGCTGTTCCACAGCCCTCTCGCCAGCTCCGGAACCTCCTCCTCCGGCTTTCGCGGAGGGACATCCGGGCTGCCACTATGACCCTCTCAGGCCATGGTTGCTTCTCCAGGCACCAATACCTGCAGGGCAGCATTCCTAGCGCCACCTGCAGCTTCTGCAACTCGGGTGACGAGTCAGCTGAGCACTTCGTCAGCATCTGCCCCGCCTTCACGCGGGCCAGACTTAAATTCCTCGGGCCACACACTTCTATCTATGATGCGTGCAAACCCGAAAATTTTAACCAGCTCATGCGCTTCCTCCGGGCAACCCGCAGGGCTGAACTCCCAATTCCAGGGAGCAACATAGCTGCCGGCGACACCGAGGGACCCCCCTGGGCGACGCCAACCATTCGTCCATAACGGCGCGTCGGTCGTCCAGGGGTTAGCGGAATGGGCGGTTGCGCCTTCCCGCTGCGTCCCCTCTGGGACCTCCCTGCAGCTAAGTCAAGTAAGTCAGTGTCAGATCGGATAGTGTCAGACTTATTAGTGTCAGACTTATTAGTGTCAGACTTATTAGTGTCAGATCGGATAGTGTCAGACTTATTAGTGTCAGACTTATTAGTGTCAGACTTATTAGTGTCAGATCGGATAGTGTCAAGCAATAGTGTCAGGCTTATCAGTGTCAGATCGGATAGTGTCAAACATTAGTGTCAGACTAATTAGTGTCAGATCGGATAGTGTCAAACATTAGTGTCAGACTTATTAGTGTCAGATCGGATAGTGTCAAACATTAGTGTCAGATTTATTAGCGTCAGATAGGATAGTGTCAAACATTAGTGTCAGACTTATTTGTGTCAGATCGGATAGTGTCAAGCATAGTGTCAGACTAATTAGTGTCAGATCGGATAGTGTCAAGCATAGTGTCAGACTTATTAGTGTCAGATCGGATAGTGTCAAGCATAGTGTCAGACTTATTAGTGTCAGATCGAGATTCGAAGACGCCAGCTATGCCAGTGTCAGCTACTCAGCTACTCGCTCACCTGCATGCTCTCGTAGATTCCCACCATGAGGCCGCCGTCCTCCATCTGCGAGTTGGCGGCCAGCAATTTCCTCTTTCGCTCCTCGGCGTGCCGCTTTTTCTTCTTGTGCCGCTCGCGAACTTCGTCGTCGTTCTTCAGCTCGCCGCCGACCATGCCAGACTCCAGCGCTTGCAGCCTGCGCACCAGTTTAAAGTTGGCATTTTTTGGCAATTTTAGCTTATCATGCACCTCATACGCTACTTATCTGTTGGATTTAAGTAGTGTAGTTGGCATGTCAACCTGCTAAGAACGATAGTTACTAATGATGGTTTACCCGTTAGAATAACTACTAAAGCATATGCTAAAATTATTAATAACGAAAGCATCTGTTTTTGATACATCATTTATAAGTGTCTTTTCTAGTGCAATTAAGGAGACTCAAATCTATACTATGGTACGACTACAATCAGGTTGTATTGAATAGAAGTGCGTATCTATGATTTAATAATCTCAGTTTGATTGAAACTGACTAGATGCATATACGAGCGTATAAATGCAAATTCTATAGCAGTGCAGAATAGACAAATTGTACTCTAGCATTGGGATAGCAACTAATAGTGGTGTAAGCGACTGCTCATTGATTCGTTTCGGGCAAATGCAAGCAGCTTGGATGGGAAACCAGCCACAGTCAGACAATGGGATGCTTTTGGCAGCGAAATCCGAGCTTTTGCAGTTCCCATACGGGATTGAGGTAGGGAGGTGGGGAGAGCAGATCAGGCTAAGGCTATCACCCGGGTTTCTACAAAAGCTACAAAGCGAGCAGCAAATCCTATGAGTGATGAATTTGCATATTAGCCATCGATCAGGCTTTAAGTAGACTGCGCAAACCTTCTGCCAAGCCTGAAACAAATGCATCAGTTTGGACGCATTTTATCGCAGTTATTTAGAAGCAATGAATAAAGACCCGTGGGGATCATTAGCGAACCTTTTGAGCACCTCCTCCTGCACGGCGCCTTCGTCCCTGAGATCGGGCCCCTGCTGCGGACTGTTAGTGGTCTGTTGCTTCGCAGTTCCGCTTGTGGTCGGCCGGCTCTTCAGGTGCACCGCCTGTTGTACAGGGGCGCCGTTGTCGCCGATGTACATCTCATCCTCCGCGGAATTTACGGAGTTAAAGTCGCTCACAGCTAAAAATAGCATCAATAGGTGCCGAGTCATGGAGCGCAGCACTTGATTGGTTAGGTAGGCGTACAAATACTATTCATATGCAAGAAATTTTTGCTGGGAATTGCTGAGATGTGACAGGCATATTCAACATGTAGTTATCAATTCCTGAATTACTTAATGTTACTATTACAGTTCTTGCTGATTGGGTGACGCTGTGACTAAAATTTTACCATTTGCTGTGCTGTAAATTGCAAGCGGGTAACTATAAATTGTGGCATAACAGAGAAGGGATCCGCAACTTATCCGAACGGCAATAAATATTGGTTAAAAAACAGAATAATTTTCAAAATCACTCAATCGAATAAAGAAACTCTTTTATGTGCGTGCGCAGTGTGTAACGGAAGCTGTTAGACTGGACAGCAGAGAAGGCAGAGCGACCAAACCCCTTTTTAGCACAAGCTGACGATTAAAGCTTGCTGCATTTTTCAAATAAAAAATGATCAGGGGGAATTGAATGTTTGAAGCCGGGCGACGGTCATCACCGCTTAAAGATCAAAGGAATGGAAGGTTGCGGGCCAAGGCGGGGTGAGGAATGCGAGCGGCTTACTCAAAGATCAAAGGAATGAAAGGCTGCGGGCTAAGGCGGGGTGAGGTATGCGAGCGGCTTACTCAAAGATCAAAGGAATTGAAGGCTGTTGGCTAAGGCGGGGTGAGGAATGCGAGCGGCTTACTCAAAGATCAAAGGAATGGAAGGCTGAGGGCTAAGGCGGGGTGAGGTATGCGAGCGGCTTACTCACGGATCAAAGTAATGAGAGGCTGTGAGTATGGACGTCTGAGAGGTTTATAAGGGGCTCGCAAATATAGGTAGATGACCTTTTCAAAAAGTAACCGCGTGCACTAGCAAAAAATTGCTCAAAGCTGAGGGAAGAGGCAAAATTTTGTGCATCTTCTGCCGCTTTTTTGTTCAAAAAGGGCAGATCTCCATTGGTTTCTGTTTTTATGCCTGAAACTTACACTCAAGACGTAGCATTTCCGGTGCCACCTCCGCGTTAGCACTGGCTGATCTGGCGAGAACTGATTGGCCAATAAAACAGGAGGAGAAAGTGAGCGCGGGTGAAAGAGGGAGAACCGAAGCTAAGATCTATGGCTGAGTAAAGCCAGTGAACGAGTACTGTGCTGCTCTGCACGTACGAGCTACGTACACAGTTCAGCTATTTGCAGTCAACTAAAAAATTATTTATTCTGTTGTCAGCTAAACGGATTCCAAAGTCTTCTTTTCACGACTTTAAAACGGTCTTTGAGAATTTCCAAGAAAATTGCTCATCAGTGAAGTACGCATTGACATTACCCTCATCGGGTGTAGCTACGCTCTCCTCCAGCTGAGCCAGTTTCGAGTCGTAATAGCTCTTCAACTTGTTGATGTCCTCCTGCAGCTTGACGCGGTCGGCCGCCTCGACAGCAAACGCCGCTTCCTTGGCTTTCAGCTTCTCCTCGTATTCCTGAAGGATTAGCCAATTAAAGGCTTGAGTTTCTAGAACCAAATTCCCAGATTGTAAATCTTACGACAAGAAAAATTCTAGGGTTTACTAGAAAGAACCACATGACCTATCCGGGATCTATGACCCACAGCGCAGCCCATTGGCCAGCTCCAAGCCAGCGCCACCCACCAGCCTGAGCTGCTCCTTCTCGGCCTCCAGCGCCGCCCGATGTCCGGCGTCATCGTCTCCGTGGCCTCTTCGCTGATGCGACGGCGACTTCTGCTGCTGCGTGTGCGCGGCGGCGGCCGAGGCTCCGCCAAGCAGCGCAACCAGCTGGCTCGGATCACCCAGGTGGCCGGCAAGGATGGCCTTGAGCTTCTCGATCTCCTCCTGGTATTGTCTGAGCAGCGCGTCCTTCGGGTCCTCGTTGATCTTGGGCTTGTTCTGGATGTTCTTGGCGCGGTTGGCGTAGCGCAGGGTGCTCAGCGTCTCGTCGTAATTGTTGTCGGCCGGGCTGAGGCAGGCCACCATCAGCGTCTTGGTGTTGCCGCCCAGGGAGTCCTGTCGGTTTTCGAGTGGGATTTCGCCTTGATGGGTGACTTAAAGGAATTTAGAGCAATGACCCAAGTGATTTAGTTTCCTTTTCATAGATCCCAGTACGAGCATTGTCTTCCCTGATGAAAATTCAGATTTTAGAGCAAAATATTTTTTCAGAGTGATTAGGATAAAAACGGCACACGAACCTGCAGCAGTCGCGTCAGCTTGCTGTCCCGGTACGGAATATGCTTGCTCTTGCCGTCGACCAGAGCGCTGATGACGTTGCCAAGGGCGCTGAGTGACAGGTTAATTTTGGTCGCCTCCTTCAGACGGTCCCCGGTGGCGCCCGTCTTGGACTGGCGCTCCGAACCGGCGAGGTCGACCAAGTTAAGCTTGCCGGCTCGGATGTGCTCCTCGCCCTGTTCGTCCTTCTCGGCGCACTCTAGGTAGATGGTGAAGATGGAGTGCGACCGGGAGCTGTCAGCGTTCATTAGGGTGGCGCCGGTGGCTCGGTTCTTCCAGCCGCGCTCCATCACCACCTGGCACTCGCGGACGTTCGTTACCTATAGTAGTAGTAGTAGTATTGGTAGTACGCTCGTAGTAGTAGTAGTTTGGAGTTGATACAAGGTAGTAGCCTAGTGGAGTTGTAGCCTAGTGGCTAGGGCGCCTGCCTTATGACCGGAAGGTCGTGGGTTCGAGTCCCGGCCCCTAGGAGACAATTTGTGCCCTTGAGCAAGGCACTTAATCCCGCATTGCTTCAGTCCACCCAGCTGTAATTGGGTACCAGCATATGCTGGGTAATAACTGATCCTGAAGCAGGCCCATCTTATCCTGTCACTGTGCGGCTTTGTGAGTGAAGATTCACTGTTCGCCAGGCAGGTTCAAAATAAAAAGATGGAGCTGGCAGTGGGGTGCCTACCATGCCCGAGAGTGTTTCAGGTGCAACGGGTGAGCAGTCTTCACCTGCACCAGCACCAGCGCTACAGGTTTACTTGTCAGAGTCTGTTATTATTACAAGGTAGTATCAATTACCTTGTGCATTGATAGTCCAGAGACGTAAACACCTTTCTCAGGGTGTTCCTTCAAATCCAGACGGGCTTTAACATCCTTGCCAAGGAGGTCACGAATCTCCTCGTTGTAGATCTCCAGGTAGGAGGCGTGCACGAGGAACTTGGTGGACTCCGCTACAGAGATTGTCTCAAAGATGTGATCGAAAGCTCTGCAGTTAAATCCAGAGACAAATTTGCCATTTCTCTACTCATGAAAATTCAAATTGAAGCTGAAAAGTTAGCTTGGCCTCCCAGCAACGGGACATATCTCACCTGGGAATAATGCCGCGCTGCGAGGCGGGGTCTGTGATTCCCTGCATGGAAAATGACTTTCCGCAGCCGGTCTGGCCGTATGCAAAAATTGTGCCGTTGTAGCCCTCGGTGACGCCCTCAACCAGCGGGTAGGCGATGTCGGCATAGATTGTGTCCGTCGTAGAATCCGTAAAGTAGGCGCCATCAAAGAAAAATGACTTTGGCGGCGCTTTGCTGTCTGACGGATTCACGATGGAGCACTGGCCGCGGCTGCCGTCCATACTGACCACGATCTCGCAGTTCAGGTCCTTCTCGCGCTGGTTGAGCGGTCGGCACCTCACAATCACCTTGACAGTCTCCGAGGTCATGATGATACTTGCTGTAATTTTTGATTGACTAAATTACTTTTCGGGCAAAGGAAAATTATTACTAAACCAAGATATAATAGATTCAGTCGTATTCCACTGTATTAAAAACTTGGAAAGGCCCCAGTGATGAAATATTATCAAATCAAATAAAATGGATTCAACAGCATTAAAAGTTTCTTGCTATTTCCCCTGGGTAAAATAAGCAAAATTATGGCTAGACTGTGTGATGCAAAAAATACACTAAATTAATGCTTTAAATTCTGTAGTAGCAAAATTAATGACTACATAAAAATATTATGGCTCGAAAAAAACGTTAAAAAACTTATTGGTTTCCATCTGAATAGTGTTTTTTATGCAGAAATATACAACTTAGAATTTAAATTTTAAGTATCAAATAACGAAAACTTAAGTGGTAAACTAGTTCATTAAAGATAAAAAATTTACAATAATAATCTTAGATCATTTTCTTTTATCTTATTTATTGATGGACTCTAATTACTTATGAGTCATGACGCCCCTTTTAGAAGAAGGTTTTTTTAACCATTATAGTTATAACAATAGATTGAACGCAGACTTTTAATGACAAATCATCTGCCAAAATAGTAGCCTAATTTGTACATATGACAGAATATAAATGCTCAAATCTTGACGAAAGCAGTAAATATAATGGTATTGCGATGATCAAAAAAGTGCTATAACTCTTTTACTTATGTGTTTATTAAAAGAACTAAACAAAAAATAAGCAAAAAAAATTAAACCCTTGTCCTCTTTTAAATTTTTACTGCATAAGTACGCGTAAATTAATCAAGAAAACGAAAAACTTGTTAACATTTTTACATTTTCTAATGATTGCACGATTCAAAAAAAAATTATTTAGATCGACGTCCATAGATTACGAAATAACAGTGATTGTCGATAATGCGACAAACAATAATGGTAATGTCCGTAATGATATAAATCTGCGAAGGAATAGTTCTAATTCCTTGTTAGAACTATGCATGTTGCATAACACACTTTTTAATCAAGTGATTATATATTTCATATGCTTACTTATTATTAATTTTAGAAAGTATTTCAGTGATTATTGGAGCAATAATTTTGTCCTGTTAGAGACTTTCAGTTGTAGCTCTGTATTGGCTTTTAAGGTATTATTTTTATTATGTTTCTTTGGTATAATTTCAGAAAACCAAACTTGGAGTAATGCTATATATTTAGAGTATAAATCAATAAATTTTGGGATCAAAACAAAAGCAAATGGCTTAGCCTATTTTGTCAAAGAACATCATTTTTGTCTAAAGAATTAAATACTTTTTAATTTGATGCTGATCCATTTTTTAATATTAGAAGAGGCTTAGTAGTCTGTTAGGCTATTTTAACCTTCTAAAAGATTAAAACTTGATAATTTTGCATATACCATGGCTTTTTTTCTGTAGGAAGTCTCAATTTTTTATTGTCTATGGTCTTATCTCATATAACAGGACTGCAAAGGAAGCCAAGTATATGATATAACTGGTTTGAAAATGAGCCCAATTATATGAACCATTTTCATAGTTGAAAACATTGAGTTAAGCAGCAAACTTTGATATATTTGGGAATGTAAAACATAGTTTAACTATGAAATCCAAGAGTAGATAGGAATAAATGAACTAGTCAACAGATATAGTCATAATTGTAGTTGGTAACAAGATGGTATAAAAATCATTCCCATGTAATATTGGCAGTCTTACCATTGGCAACAATATTTATTTTCTTAAAAGGGTTTGTCATCTCCTTAGAAGTTTTCTCACTTGCTGAAATAATGGACAAACCTTCCAGCTCTATATCATTTGTACAAATAGCCACTATGCACTGAAGTGTCCTAGTATTTTGCAAATGATCATGCATGTCAAGTGATAGATACCTCTTGATGGCACTATTAAAATGCCCTGTGATATACGCTATATCAGCGTGTTGAATACTAGCCTAATGCAGGGTGGTGGCACTTGTTTTTTCTAGCAACTGGTTTGTGAACCTGCCAAAGTTCTCATGTCTAACCATTAGTGATTTGAAAAACTCCATCCAGTATGTGACGACCTAGCAGAATATTTTGGTACCACTTGCCAATTTCAATTCTCGTATCATCCCAATAGTAGCCATCAGAGTATCTTGCTTAGTAGCTGCAGCAGCCATCAGGGCATCTTGTTCTTAGTTAACAATTACAGAATTAAGCCAAGTTAAATCTTTATCAGTAAGTTATTTCATTGTTTTATAGTATTTGCCAATCTTGTCCAAAAAGTATCCTTTTGCTCTGCCTACAGATGCTATCTGTCTAGCCCCTTCTTAATTATTTTCTTCCCTTCATAATGAAAATTTGTCAATGGCACTAATGTGAGAGCTTTGCCAGTGGCAGCACAGGACCTCCAGCTGGGGGGGGGCAGTGGTTGGGTGGTCACCCCCAGAATATGCAACAGACACAGCCAAGGTCAAAAATAGCCGCAATAGCACAATGAGGTTAGGCAGGACATCCTGTAGCTCCATCTTGAGAGCCCATTGTAGCATTTCCTCTGCAGTGGACTTCTCATTGATCTCGCTAGGCACCAATCTTTGGAGTTGATGAACTTTGACCTCAAGGTCTTTAGAGATATCCTTGGGGAAGGTCTCTACAACTTTTTCCACCTCCTCTCCAATGTTTCTTTTTGTGAAGAGGACATCAATGAGGCAGAAAATATCACAGGTCAATTTGATGGCGTCAAATCTGGAAGAAAGCTCCTGACACAACCTGTCATGGGATGATAGTAATTGCCTTCAAATTTCTTCCTTTGGGGTCAAGCCCGCATCCTTGGCATTCTCTCCTGGCATCCTCTTTCATCGTGGCATGCGTTTCTCCATCGTGACCCCCATTTTCTCACAGAGGGACTCTGCCTCATGGACTGCATCACTGACAACATCTTCTTGTGACTGATTCAAAAAGCACTCAAGCCCAACAACACGAACCTTAGTTGAGTCAAGACCCAATCCTCTCTGTTGAAAAGCCTTTTGAATGACGTTGATCTCCTTCAGGATGGGCTCCCAATAGTGCAGATGGGCAAAGAACAAGAAGGAGCAGATGGCTGCGGACAGAGAAATTGCCTCCGACCTTGTGTTGACAGAGAAGGTTTGGTCTTTGCTCATGTTGTCCAGTACATCCAGGATATTTTCCAGTCAAGCCCATAGAGCTCGTACAGCCTCATAGTAAGCATTCCATCTCGTCTCAATTAGCCTCTTTGGCTTGAGGGCTTGCCCATCAATGTCAATCTGGGCTTCCAAAGCAGCCCAATGACCAGTCAAAGCTGAGAAGAAAATGAAGACTCTCTGAACAGTCCCAAAGAAGGTCACAGCCCCTACAGTTGTGGAATATGCATGTGATCTGGCGAGGTTTGAGGCTGTGATTGGAGCAAGGAATAAACCTTGCGAGGGGGTTTTGGTCCCTGATCAACTTCTGAACACCTCAAGGGACTCCAGATATGTTTGCTGCATTGTCATAGCCCTGACCACGGCAGTTCTGAATGTTGAGATCAAGATCTTACAGATCTCAAGGTCATACAGTTATATTGTCTTTCCAAAATTATAAAATAAATATTCTTTGTAGTCCAATAGTTCATATACTGGTCTTTTTATTTATGTCATGGATCTATCTTGAATCATGATTTATCTTTACCAAAATATCTAATTACATATTTACATACCCAAATCTAGAAAGAAATGTCAGCTATAATACTCAAGTTTGCCCTTTGGAATGTTGTCATGAGACCTTGCTTGAAGAGAAAGACTTAAGTCAGAAAGTGTCAGGTTTTAAAATACCCCAACCCAAAATCATATGATACAGCCAAATTTTGATGGGTATGTCATCTGAATTAACACATTTTCAACCAAATAGAAAAATTAGTCTAGGCTAAGCTATCAAGAATGTGATAGTTTAGTCAATAAATCAGGTATAATACAGAAGTATGTTACAAAATGAGTTATATAATTGATGAATTATGAGAATTTATGACTTTCATTGCTTCATAGCTTTTGCTTATGATGATAATAAACAGGTCAGACTGGTCAGTGCTCTTGCCTTTTGCTAAAAACTATATTGCTTAAAAACAAAGTCAAAGATAAATATAATATTTTCATATTATAGTTTGTATAGTATGAAATGTTATTGAATCAAGCATTAATTTGAAATGATTGAAACAGCATGAAGGGCATCAAAACCCCTTCCCCAAGATTAGACACTTTGTATTTATATTAATTATATAATATATTTTATCTGTTTAGTCGAATAGTTGTTTCAGAGTATAGTACAGGAACAGAACAGGCTGAACAGCAGGAAGACAGTAACTGAGTAAGTTCAGTAAGTTAGGATTGGGAACTAAATAACTAATTACTAAATGCAAAATTTGCAGCAAGAGATTTTCAATATATATATATATAAATATAATATGTTATAAACATTCACCTGATTCTTAGAATTTATTTTGAAAAATTTTATTCGTAATAGAAGTTCTTTGATTCTATGAATTAGGCTAATGGTGTTTTCCAAGAAAAATAATTACATTCCTGTGATTCCAGCTTTCCAAAATTGTTAGGATTCATTATTGCCCAGGCCCAGTTTGTGGTTCGCCCTCAAAGGGTGACCACCCTTACAGCCTACAGGCCCTACTGGGTGACCACCCCCTGAGGTCTCAGGTGACCACCCCCATGCCCCATGGGGTGACCACACTTTTGAAAAAAATATGGTAAAGTACCATTTTTTTTAAGTGGGTGGTCACCCCCTGAGGGTAGTGAGGGGTGGTCACCCAGGGGCAGCCGCCCCCCCTGCGCCGCCACTGAGCTTTGCCTCCACATCCCCAACCTGCCCATCCAAGTCTGCTATTTTTGCATTGTTGTTTCAAAAGGTTAAATTTTATATTGCCCACCAAATTTTGGTTCTATGGTCAAAAGTTTACTTTTTTCCACAGAAACAAAATTTGGCAGGTATTATAATACACATAAATGTAGATATTTTTTATTTTACTAGAACCCCTTTAACTTGTTATGTTCTGCAGTGCAGCAACCCATTATAAGAAAGTGGTTAAAACTTTATTTTGATACCTTAGAAAAAAAGCAAATAAAATAATATAATAATTAAAATAGTTTCTAATATTATACTAGTATATTATGCTAATATTATACTATTAAACTAGGCCTACTACAAATTGGTGGTATGTCAAATAGGTATTTTTGTATTTAACCAGAATTCTTTTAATCTATAACCATAGAGTATAAAGGTATATGTTAGGCTATCCTAGAGACTTTTTAGTCCACTTAAAGGATTTGTATTTATTTGTGTATGTCTATTGCTAGGTCATTGAATTAGATTGCAGATCTTTGTGAATACCTCCTTGTTTAAAGGTAAATTTGCCTTTGAATGCCACAACCTTGGGTCCTTCATTCATAATGACTATATTCTTGTGCTTTGCTAATTTGGTAGATTTAAATATGTATCTATTTGTCTTTAGTGTCAAGAAGCTTTTTGATAATGCTAAAGTCTTATTTAAAATTGCATCAATCTATTGGTTTTATAGCTAGAGTTTTATTTTCTCAAAATGTTTAATTTTAGAGAATAAAACTATAACACTCAAAATCTTGTGCACTTTGAACTTATCTGTTCCATTATCAAGGATGAGGTTCTCTATTAGCTTTAGTGATTCCAAGCTAAGGCAATTCCACAGAGTATAGAGATATAATTTGCTCTTCCCAGCCTAATCCTCAATTATGGATAATCCAAAACGAACTTCAAATCTTTCCCACATGAATTGCCATTGGACAAATTGGTTCAAAATCAAAATTGGTCCACAGATGTACCACAAGGTAGCTACACAATTAGTACTTTGAAATGAGTTAAATTTTTAACAGCACAGGGCTAAGAAATACAGGGGAATAAAAAAGAAATTCAATGCATTTGCCGCAGCACCAGCAACCCAATAAACCAATCACGTGCTGGACATGAGCAGCGCAGCCACAGACAAGGCCAAGGCTGACAGGCGTCGTCAGAATCGAGTCCAGGCGGCCTGGAACAGTGGCCCGCCAAGGCGCAGCGGCGGCGGAATCAAACAAACTAGCAATAATAGGGTCGATAGTGCTTCTAGTAGCAGTTCGCTGCAGCAACAGCAACAGTTGCCGACAGCCAGTCAGGAGCAGTTTGTATTTGATGGCAGCGTGACGGAGCAGCTGGCCCGAGAGGCTGAACTGGCGTCCAAGCCCGTCACCATTGACAAGGACGGCGATTACGAGCTGAGCATCGGCAGGAACGATGTCAAAGCTGTTGTACAGATGCGGCAGGGCTTTCTGAGCGCCGCTGAATGCGGGCAGCTGCTAGCCGAGCTGAAGCGCCTGCCCTGGCAGGTTCGGACAGGCTTAGATAGGGACGGCCAGCCGTATCGGGAGCCGCGAGAGACCTGCTGGTTCGGCCGGCCCTACATTTACAGCCACGTTAAGTGGGAGGCCACGGACGATTCTTGGCCACAGGCAAGTCCCATTGTTGGCTAAAATGCAATCTCTATCGCTCGCCCTGAAGAATAAAATAGACTTTGAAAGCAAAACGGTGTATCCCTTAAGGATGCAAGTCTGAATCGCCTCTGAAGATCAAAATCTGAATCGCCCCCGAAGATCCAAGTCTGAATCGCCCCTAAAGATCCAAGTCTGAATCGCCCCCGAAGATCCAAGTCTGAATCGCCCCCGAAGATCCAAGTCTGAATCGCCCCTAAAGATCCAAGTCTGAATCGCCCCTGAAGATCCAAGTCTGAATCGCCCCTAAAGATCCAAGTCTGAATCGCCCCTGAAGATCCAAGTCTGAATCGCCCCTAAAGATCCAAGTCTGAATCGCCCCCGAAGATCCAAGTCTGAATCGCCCCTGAAGATCCAAGTCTGAATCGCTCCTGAAGATCCAAATCTGAATCGCTCCTGAAGATCCAAATCTGAATCGCTCCTGAAGATCCAAATCTGAATCGCTCCTGAAGATCCAAGTCTGAATCGCTCCTGAAGATCCAAATCTGAATCGCTCCTGAAGATCCAAATCTGAATCGCTCCTGAAGATCCAAATCTGAATCGCTCCTGAAGATCCAAGTCTGAATCGCTCCTGAAGATCCAAGTCTGAATCGCTCCTGAAGATCCAAGTCTGAATCGCTCCTGAAGATCCAAGTCTGAATCGCTCCTGAAGATCCAAATCTGAATCGCTCCTGAAGATCCCATTTTGAGTTGCGCGTGCTTCATCGCCATCCCGCAGGTGCTGTTGAACTTGAAGTCGCGTCTAGCCGACGAGCTGGGCGTGGAGTTCAACTCGGTGATGTGCAACCTGTACCGCGACGGCAAAGACAAAATCGGTTGGCACGCGGACGACGAGCCGAGCCTCGGCCGCCACCCGGTCATCGCCTCGCTGTCGTTTGGCGATACTCGACACTTCTTGCTGCGCCGCCGCGACTGTTTAGTTGACTCGCTGCGACCATTGATTGGCGATCCCGTCACCGTGCCGCTGCAGTCTGGCGACCTGCTGGTCATGCGCGGCTCCCTGCAGGAGGATTGGCTGCACTCCGTGCCGCCGGAGTACCACGACAAGCAGGCCAGGATTAACCTCACGTTCCGAGTGATCGAGCACAGTCCGAGCGAGAAGCTCTGCTTGAAGCCCAGCAGTGTTGGGAGTGATAACGAGAATCGCCAGATTAATCTGTCTTTCCGGCCTGGCATGATGGCTGCTCAGCTCAACTGTTACAGGTTTTAGCTTATGAACGAGATGTACTGCTGGTCAAATGAATTCTTCAAGAAGCTGTATACAGTTTTGAATATCCTTATCTGCGTCTCAAATCTCATGATTGATCGATGTACCGATCGATCCACATCCGGAATCCCGAGATTCAAATTCTTATCCACATCCAAAATCCCAAGATCCACATTCCAAAAACTATGATACGCATCCCGAATCACATGATCTGCACCCTAAATCCCATGATTTACATCATGAATCTCTTGATCCATGCATCGAATCCCATGATCCTTATCCCGAATCCCATGATCCACATCCCGAATCCCATGATCCGAATACCGAATCCCATGATCCACATCCCGAATCCCATGATCCGAATACCGAATCCCATGATCCACATCCTGATCCGAATCCCATGATCCACATCCTGATCCGAATCCCATGATCCACATCCTGATCCGAATCCCGAATCCCATGATCCACATCCCGAATCCCAAGATCCTCATCCCAAAAACTATAATCCTTATCCCGAAGCTCATGATGTGCACCCTGAATCCTAGTATCAGCATTCCCAAATCTAACATCTATATGATAAATCGCATTTCCCGCATCACAACTCCTCCTATCCCCCTGCATTCTGAGACTGAAACCCGCAATAAAATCTTATGAGTCCACACCGATAGATTTTGACTAAACTCCCTTCGTTTTTTAATCCTCAGATCCCTGAGCGCATCTGATTCCAATCGGCAACTCCTGGCCGAAGCAACCGCCGCTCTTGGCCGCTTGCGCTGGTGCAACTCGGGCTCCTGCGATCTCGCCCAGCTGGACCTTGCCTCCCCCCAGCCTCATGAGCTGTCGCCATTCAGCCGGCTGGCCGCTGCCTTGGCCGCTCTAACGGGCAATGATAGGCTGAAGGTGGGGCCTTACACTCGGTTGGTTGCTGTTAGATTCGATCACGGCTCCAGGCACCTGCCCTGGCGCGAAACTAACGCTGTGGGAGGCGATGCCCAGTCTGGGGAGACTTTCCTGACCGGTGAGGCTTTGTTTTGTGCCATATTTTGTGATCTTAATCGGGGATAAAAATGCAAGATATATTTGACATCCTTGTCAATTTAAACTAGGTTGACGTCATTACTGAATTTCATGCTGACAAGAGAAATTTCTGAACATCTCTTAAATGTAAATGATGCATCCCTGATGTAGGTGACGCATCTCTGATTTAGATGACGCATCCCTGATGTAGGTGACGCATCCCTGATGTAGGTGACGCATCCCTGATGTAGGTCAGGGTGACGCATCTCTGGTGTAGGTGACGCATCCCTGATTTAGATGACGCATCCCTGATGTAGGTGACGCACCCCTGATGTAGGTGACGCATCCCTGATGTAGGTGACGCATCCCTGATGTAGGTGACGCATCCCTGATGTAGGTGACGCATCCCTGATGTAGGTGACGCATCCCTGATGTAGGTCAGGGTGACGCATCCCTGATGTAGGTGACGCATCCCTGATGTAGGTGACGCATCCCTGATGTAGGTGACGCATCCCTGATGTAGGTGACGCATCCCTGATTTAGATGACGCATCCCTGATGTAGGTGACGCACCCCTGATGTAGGTGACGCATCCCTGATGTAGGTCAGGGTGACACATCTCTGATGTAGGTGACGCATCCCTGATGTAGGTCAGGGTGACGCATCTCTGATGTAGGTGACGCATCCCTGATGTAGGCGACGCATCCCTGATGTAGCTGACGCATCCCTGATGTAGGTGACGCATCCCTGATGTAGGTGATGCATCCCTGATGTATGTGACGCATCCCTGATGTAGGTGACGCATCCCTGATGTAGGTGACGCATCCCTGATGTAGCTGACGCATCCCTGATGTATGTGACGCATCCCTGATGTAGGTGACGCATCCCTGATGTAGCTGACGCATCCCTGATTTAGGTGACGCATCCCTGATGCAGGTGACGATCCCTGATGTAGGTGACGCATCCCTGATGTAGGTGACGCATCCCTGATGTAGCTGACGCATCCCTGATGTAGGTGACGCATCCCTGATGTAGCTGACGCATCCCTGATGTATGTGACGCATCCCTGATGTAGGTGACGCATCCCTGATGTAGCTGACGCATCCCTGATGAATGTGACGCATCCCTGATGTAGCTGACGCATCCCTGATTTAGGTGACGCATCCCTGATGCAGGTGACGATCCCTGATGTAGGTGACGCATCCTTGATGCAGTGCAATTAAAAACCCTACCCGTTCCTGTTCTTGCCGCTTACAGTGCTCGCTCTGGCCGAGTCGGAGGAAGCCGCACTCAGCCGGCCCCTAGAAATCGAGAAGCGCTTGGGCAGCCCGGCCCAGAGCCACCTCAAGTCCAGCCAGATCTTCCTGCGCCCCGGTGACGCGGTCACCCTGCTGTACGGCTTCGGCGCCGACTGGCGCTACCAGCTGGGCCGGATGGGCCGCGCCGAGCCGCACCGGCCCGTCTACTTTCTGTTCCTGACGCCGCATCAGCGGGACACGGAGTCCCTGCTGGCTGGATTGAGCATCTGACCTTTGCTGATCGGGTCTTGAGCTGGGTGCCGCCGTCCCGGTTGAATGTAGATCCTCTCTGTGCTAATCCCCTTTGAGGTTTTACCGGTGTCCCGGATTCTCGCTTCTATTCCAAAAAGCGACATAGGGATTTGGATCCTCGTCTGGCCAGTTCCATCCAGACTTGAATCCTCAGCCTACAAATTTATTGTGATTTAGATCCCTACTTAAAAAAACTATATTGGGATTTAGGTCCTCATCATAAAAATTCCCTCGCGATTTAAATCGGCATTCGTATATTGGGATTTAGAACTTAATCCTACAAATCACATTGCGATTTAAATCGGCATTCGTATATTGGGATTTAGAACTTAATCCTACAAATCCCATTGCGATAATCCTTCAAATTCCTTTGAGATTAAAGTAGTTATCCTGAAAATCCTAATGGGATTTGAACCATCATTTGTATAATGGGATTAAGAACTTAATCCTACTAATTTCATTGGGATTTAAACGATCCTCATCCTAAAAATATTTCCATTTGGGGGTTTAAATCATTTCCTCATATTTGAATTGCTTTTTTCACTCACAAAGCCGTTTTTTGGAAATTGAATTAATTAAGCCCAATGAGTCAGCTCAATTGCTGTCTTGCACTTTGAGCTAAATCTTATCAAACCGATTTTAACGAGATATTTTTGAAATTGTAACATTTCGCATGGTTAAAATCCTCAAAAATATCTGCAGGATTTTGTTTTTTTATTTGATTTTCTTTTATTAAGAAATTTTATTGTGAATAATATTTAATATTTAGTTTGCTTCCTGTTGATGTATATTACATCATCATGAGGCTGGGATTTTACGTTGTCTGTCCACTAACCCACTGCGCGCCATTGCTACTACGAGTAGTATGCAGTGACCCGATGTTGAAAGAAATATATTTGCTAATTCATTGCTTATTCCGATCCAGAGTCCAATTTCAAGCTGCTTTTCCCTGTATTTTATTCCCTTTGTTGGCCCTTTCTTCTGTCTCCTCTAACTACATTAGCAAAGTCTAGTGGATAATACAAGGCCCTGTGAAAAAACATATCGCTTAAGTAGACATCTTCATTTTAGATCAGTCACTTTCCTTTAGATGGTATTACCTCTCTGTAGATGGCATTATCATTTAGATTTTATAGCAATCTAATTTGCATCCCACATTAAACTCATGCAGATGCCACATCACCCTCATGCAGATGCCACATCACCCCCATGCAGATGCCACATCACCCTCATGCAGATCCCACATCACCCTCATGCAGATGCCACATCACCCTCATGCAGATCCCACATCACCCTCATGCAGATGCCACATCACCCTCATGCAGATCCCACATCACCCTCATGCAGATGCCACATTGCTCTCATGCAGATGCCACATCACCCTCATGCAGATGCCACATTACCCTCATGCAGATCCCACATCACCCTAATGCAGATGCCACATTACCCTCATGCAGATGCCACATCACCTTCATGCAGATGCCACATCACCCTCATGCAGATGTCACATCACCCTCATGCAGATGTCACATCACCCTCATGCAGATGCCACATCACCCTCATGCAGATGCCACATCACCCTCATGCAGATGCCACATCACCCTCATGCAGATGCCACATCACCCCCATGCAGATGCCACACCACCCTCATGCAGATGCCACATCACCCTCATGCAGATGCCACATCACCCTCATGCAGATGCCACATCACCCTCATGCAGATGCCACATCACCCTCATGCAGATGTCACACCACCCTCATGCAGATGTCACATCACCCTCATGCAGATGCCACATCACCCTCATGCAGATGCCACATCACCCTCATGCAGATGCCACATCACCCTCATGCAGATGCCACATCACCCTCATGCAGATGTCACACCACCCTCATGCAGATGCCACATTGCTCTCATGCAGATGCCACATCACCCTCATGCAGATGCCACATCACCCCCATGCAGATGCCACATCACCCTCATGCAGATGCCACATCACCCTCATGCAGATGCCACATTGCTCTCATGCAGATGCCACATCACCCTCATGCAGATGTCACATCACCCTCATGCAGATGCCACATCACCCTCATGCAGATGCCACATCACCCTCATGCAGATGCCACATCACCCTCATGCAGATGCCACATCACCCTCGTGCAGATGCCACATCACCCTCATGCAGATTCTTTACTGCCACATTACCCCCAGGGCCCCATAGAGCTTAGATATCTCAATCATGGATCCTCCAGTCTTGCGGCACCGTTTTTTTAGTCCTACTATTGTTGCCACGCGCCAGTTGCGCTCAGTGCCCGCCTACGCCCATCCCGCAGCCGCAGCCGGCCTGAGCCATGACGTCACGCAGTGTTCTGCCCTACGTACGCGGCATCGACCTGTCCGAGACCAACGCCGGCAGCTACAGACCGAGTCGTCGGCGGCGCTCTCCGCACCCGGCCGCCGATGCCAACGTTGTTGCCGAAGAAGAAGACGTAGAAGCGGAAGAGGACGAGCAGCCGGACCCGGATGTTGGCGACCTGCCGGCCGGAGTTGACCGCCTGGTCAGGCTGGAGTGGCTGTACGCCAACTCCGCCGGGCTGCGGGTTGTTCCCGACCGGATCGGCAAGCTGCAGCGGCTGGAGCACCTGTCAGTTAATAGGAACCGGCTCACCCACTTGCACGGCGAGCTGTGCACCGTGGCCTCGTTGAAGAGTTTGCACGCCAGGCACAACGCGATCACTGCTGGCGGCATACCGGATACGCTGTTTCAGACTGCCGACATGCAGGTTGGTGCAGATGAGACCTATGACCTGTATTCCCAATCCCATGACCTGTGTTCCCAATCCCATGACCTGTGTTCCCAATCCCATGACCCGTCTTCCCAATCCCATGACCTGTATTCCCAATCCCATGACCTGTATTCCCAATCCCATGACCTGTGTTCCATATCCCATGACCCGTGTTCCACATCCCAAGACCCGTCTTCCCAATCCCTTGACCCGTGTTTCACATCCCATGACCCGTCTTCACAATCCCATGACCCGTGTTCCATATCCCATGACCCGTGTTCCACATCCCATGACCCGTGTTCCACATCACATGACCTGTGTTCCACATCCCAAGACCCGTCTTCCCAATCCCTTGACCCGTGTTTCACATCCCATGACCCGTCTTCACAATCCCATGACCCGTGTACCCAATTCCATGCCCCGTATTTCAAATCCCATGACCCGTGTGCCCAATCCTATGACCTTGTTCCAATACCATGACCTGTGTTCCACATCCCATGACCTGTGTTTCACATCCCGTGACCTATGTTCCATATCCCATGACCCGTATTTCACATCCCATGACCTGTGTTACAATCCCATGACCCGTCTTCCCAATCCCATGACCTGTGTTCCAATCCCATGACCTGTTTTCCACATCCCATGACCTGTATTCCCAATTCCATGACCTGTGTTCCATATCCCATGACCCGTGTTCCACATCCCATGACCCGTCTTCCCAATCCCTTGACCCGTGTTTCACATCCCATGACCCGTCTTCACAATCCCATGACCCGTGTTCCATATCCCATGACCCGTGTTTCAATCCCATGACCCGTATTCCCAATCCCATGACCCGTATTCCCAATCCAATGACCCGCATTCCCAATCCAATGAACCGCATTCCCGATCCTATGACCCATATTCACAATCCCATGACCCGTATTCCCAATCCCATGACCCGTATTCCCAATCCTATGACCCGTTTCCCAATCCCATGACCTGTATTCACAGTCCTATGACCCGTTTTAATAACATCCCAATTTGGAATCAACATCCCAATCCCAAATTAAATCCAGTTAACGATCCAAAAATTGTCATCCTTTGTTTCATTTAACGAAGACTCCATAAACAGGCATTATTAACCCAAATTACCTGATTGAATGCTTCACAGATTTATAATTCTGATCCCAACAACCAATCTGCAGGTTGTCGATCTGAGCCACAACCGTCTCCGCTCGTTTCCCACGGCCCTGGAGCACAGCCGCTCGCTGATGGTGCTGAATTTGAGTCATAATCGCATAGAGCAGGTGCCGGTTGATCTGTTTGTTAACTGTACGGATCTGATGTACCTGGATCTCAGCCACAATGCCTTGCAGCAGGTGATTTCTTCCATTACCATTCTGATTTTTGTCTGTGATCTATCTCTAAATCTCTAAAAATTTGTAAGACTCATTCACAAGAATCGTCCTCCACCACTCAAGCGAATCGTCCTCCACCACTCAAGCGAATCGTCCTTCTGAGAAGCGTCCTCCTGAGAATCGTCTTTCTAAAACCTGAGAATCGTCCTTCTCAAACCTTGAAAATCGTCCTTCTCAAACCCTGAGAATCGTCCTTCTCAAGCCCTGAGAATTGTCTTTCTAAAATCCTGAGAATTGTCTTTCTAAAACTCTGAGAATCGTGGTTCTCAAACCCTGAGAACCGTGGTTCTCAAACCTTGAGAATCGTGGTTCTCAAACCCTGAGAACCGTGGTTCTCAAACCTTGAGAATCGTGGTTCTCAAACCCTGAGAACCGTCCTTTCTCAAACCTTGAGAATCGTGGTTCTCAAACCCTGAGATTTGTCCTTCTCAAGCCCTGAGAATTGTCTTTCTAAAACTCTGAGAATCGTGGTTCTCAAACCCTGAGAACCGTGGTTCTCAAACCCTGAGAACCGTGGTTCTCAAACCTTGAGAATCGTGGTTCTCAAACCCTGAGATTTGTCCTTCTCAAGCCCTGAGAATTGTCTTTCTAAAACTCTGAGAATCGTGGTTCTCAAACCCTGAGAACCGTGGTTCTCAAACCTTGAGAATCGTGTTTCTCAAACCCTGAGATTTGTCCTTCTCAAACCTTGAGAATCGTGGTTCTCAAACCCTGAGATTTGTCCTTCTCAAACCTTGAGAATCGTGGTTCTCAAACCCTGAGATTCGTCCTTCTCAAACCTTGAGAATCGTGGTTCTCAAACCCTGAGAACCGTCCTTCTCAAACCTTCAGAATCGTGGTTCTCAAACCCTGAGAACCGTCCTTCTCAAACCTTGAGAATCGTGGTTCTCAAACCCTGAGATTTGTCCTTCTCAAACCTTGAGAATCGTGGTTCTCAAACCCTGAGATTCGTCCTTCTCAAACCTTGAGAATCGTGGTTCTCAAACCCTGAGATTTGTCCTTCTCAAACCTTGAGAATCGTGGTTCTCAAACCCTGAGATTTGTCCTTCTCAAACCTTGAGAATCGTGGTTCTCAAACCCTGAGATTCGTCCTTCTAAAACCTTGAGAATCGTGGTTCTCAAACCCTGAGAACCGTCCTTCTCAAACCTTGAGAATCGTGGTTCTCAAACCCTGAGATTTGTCCTTCTCAAACCTTGAGAATCGTGGTTCTCAAACCCTGAGATTTGTCCTTCTCAAACCCTGAGATTTGTCCTTCTAAAACCTTGAGAATCGTGGTTCTCAAACCCTGAGATTCGTCCTTCTCAAACCTTGAGAATCGTGGTTCTCAAACCCTGAGATTTGTCCTTCTCAAACCCTGAGAATCGTGGTTCTCAAACCCTGAGATTTGTCCTTCTCAAACCCTGAGATTCGTCCTTCTCAAACCTTGAGAATCGTGGTTCTCAAACCCTGAGATTTGTCCTTCTCAAACCCTGAGAATCGTGGTTCTCAAACCCTGAGATTTGTCCTTCTCAAACCTTGAGAATCGTGGTTCTCAAACCCTGAGATTCGTCCTTCTCAAACTTCATTTCCTCATTCATCCTAGAGTATTTTCCAAAGAATTTTTTTTACCCCTTTATTGTTTATTCTGCCTGTCATTCCTGTCACACAGATCCCCGCTCAGCTCCGCCGCTGCATCAACCTACGCAAGCTGGTGCTATCCCACAATCCCGAGATGGGCCACTCCCAGCTGCGCTCCATCATGGCGTTGAAGCAGCTGGAGACGCTGCACCTGGCCAACACCGGACGAAATTTGTCTAATTTTCCGGAATCGCTAGAGAAGCTGGGCCGTCTTGTTGACCTTGATTTGTCCTCGAATGACCTCCCGGTGGTCCCGGAGGCGCTGTATCAGCTTCGGTCGCTGCGCAGGTTGAGTCTGGCAGGTAAATTTCAACTTCGTTTGTTTGTTAAATATCTAATTTTATTGCTATGTACTTTATTGGAAGTACTCCTCCAATAGATAGCCCTCTATCGTTAGAGCTACTGCTTTGTACTTTAATATAAGTTCCTTTGTAGCGTAAGATTCCCCGTTGCACTTTTATTTTAATTTAGTAGAAATAATCCTATATCTATTGATATAATGCTTCACTTATCTTAAATAACCGCCCAGGCACCGGCCTGAGCTCCCTGGACACCATGAGCAACAGCTGGCCCCAGCTGGAGGTGCTGGACGTATCGCAGAACAAACTCGAACAGCTGCCGGCCGCCCTGTGCAAGCTGGCCAACCTTCGCAAGCTGTACGTCAGCGACAATCGGCTGAGCTTTGCCGGCATGCCGAAAGGCATCGGCAAATTGGAACGGCTGGTCGTGCTGAACGCGGCCAACAATCTGCTGGAGAACATACCGGAAAGCCTTTGCCGCTGCGGCCAGTTGCGCCGGCTTTATCTCAACGGCAACCGGCTGCTCACCCTGCCCGACGCCATCCACTATCTCAAGGAGACGCTCGATGTGTTCGATGTGGCCAACAATCCTGACCTGGTGCTGCCGCCCAAACCTGTGAGTTGTGGAGTGGCTTAGTCAGGTGTGAATTACTACTGGTGGTTCCCCTACCTGCCCTGATGTTTCTGAGGGTGTGTCTACCCGCCCCAAACCTCAGGTTGTGTCTACCCGCCCCAAACCTCAGGGTGTGTCTACCCGCCCCTAACCTCAGGGTGTGTCTACCCGCCCCTAACCTCAGGGTGTGTCTACCCGCCCCTAACCTCAGGTTGTGTCTACCCGCCCCAAACCTCAGGGTGTGTCTACCCGCCCCTAACCTCAGGGTGTGTCTACCCGCCCCTAAACCTCAGGGTGTGTCTACCCGCCCCAAACCTCAGGGTGTGTCTACCCGCCCCAAACCTCAGGGTGTGTCTACCCGCCCCAAACCTCAGGGTGTGTCTACCCGCCCCAAACCTCAGGGTGTGTCTACCCGCCCCAAACCTCAGGGTGTGTCTACCCGCCCCTAACCTCAGGGTGTCTACCCGCCCCTAACCCTGGGGTGTGTCTACCCGCCCCTAACCTCAGGGTGTGTCTACCCGCTCCGATCCTGCAGAGAAGGATTTTTCTCTACCCTCTCAGTTGTGTTGTCTCCCTCTCTTCGGAGGGTCTCTAACCATTCTCTCTCTAGTGTCCTATGAAGCCTGCTCACCTCATCCTGTGACCCGCAAAGACTGGCTTCCTTGACTCAAACCCCAATCGAACACCAATCTTTACACAAGACTTTAGGGTGCTTCTGATGCTGATACTCGCGAAGCCCTCATCGTCCCTCCCAACCATGGCCAATCCCCAAACAGAAGGAGATGCAAATCGGCGCCGGCAAGGCCTTCTACAATCTGGACTTCTCGTTGGAGACGCACAAGAAGGCCGCCCTGCTGCGCTCCGGCAGTCCGCTGGCCGGCGAGCAGGCAACTCGGGCGGCCGCTGCTGCCGCTGCCCCCGGCCACGCCAAGCGCGATCAGGCGGCTCGTTGGCGCCGATTGAAACGGCGCGGCCGGGACAGCGGCAGCGAGTCCGGCGGTGCCGGCGCTAGCGGCGACGACACGAGCAGCCGGAAAGTGCTTGACGGCATGCGCAAGGTGGCTCGGGCCAAGCAGACCCAGCAGTTCGAGGCCCAGTCAGTCAAGTCGCGCAGCTGGAAGGACGCCCTGCGCAAGCCCGACTTGAACTATAGCGAACTGTTCGACGAGCTTGTCGGCCAAATCCCCGGCCTGGAGGTCTGGGAGATCGACGATCGCTATCCCCAGCCGGTGGAGAAGGATCTCGTTGGCGTGTTCTTTCGCGGCGATTGCTACGTCGTGTTGAACACTTTCCAGGCCCAGAACGGCAGCCTTGATTATTCCATTTACTATTGGATCGGGTCGCACGCCACCACCGACAAGCTCTTCTGCGCCTCCATGCACGCCGTCAACTTGCGCAACCTGCTTGGTGCCGAGTGCCGCACCCGACGCGAAGAGGAAGACAGCGAGAGTCCGGAGTTCCTGGCGCTGTTCGGCGGCGCCATTCAGATCGTCGACGGGGAGCACTCGAACTCGGGACTGTTTCAGGTCTTACCTGACTGTCCCCTGTGTGACCCTCACTGCCTGTCCCCCTGTCTGACCCTCACTGCCTGTCCCACTGTGTGTGTGACCCTCACTGTCTGTCCCCTGTATGTGTGACCCTCACTGCCTGTCCCCTGTGTGTGTGACCCTCACTGTCTGCCCCACTGTGTGTGACCCTCACTGCCTGCTCCACTGTTTGTGTGACCCTCACTGCCTGTCCCCTTTGTGTGTGACCCTCACTGCCTGTCCCCTTTGTGTGTGACCCTCACTGCCTGTCCCCTGTGTGTGTGACCCTCACTGCCTGCCCACTGTGTGTGTGACCCTCTGCCTGTCCCCTGTGTGTGTGACCCTCACTGCCTGTCCCCTGTGTGTGTGACCCTTACTGCCTGTCCCACTGTGTGTGACCCTCACTGTCTGCCCCACTGTGTGTGACCCTCACTGCCTGTCCCAATGTGTGTGTGACCCTCACTGCCTGTCCCACTGTGTGTGTGACCCTCACTGTCTGCCCCACTGTGTGTGACCCTCACTGCCTGTCCCACTGTGTGTGTGACCCTCACTGCCTGTCCCACTGTGTGTGTGACCCTCACTGCCTGTCCCACTGTGTGTGACCCTCACTGTCTGCCCCACTGTGTGTGACCCTCACTGCCTGTCCCACTGTGTGTGTGACCCTCACTGCCTGTCCCACTGTGTGTGTGACCCTCACTGTCTGCCCCACTGTGTGTGACCCTCACTGCCTGTCCCCTGTGTGTGTGACCCTCACTGCCTGCCCCTGTCTGACCCTCACTGCCTGTCCCACTGTGTGTGTGACCCTCACTGCCTGTCCCACTGTGTGTGACCCTCACTGTCTGCCCCACTGTGTGACCCTCACTGCCTGTCCCACTGTGTGTGTGACCCTCACTGTCTGCCCCACTGTGTGTGACCCTCACTGCCTGTCCCCTGTGTGTGTGACCCTCACTGCGTGTCTCTGTGTGTGTGACCCTCACTGCCTGTCCCCTGTGTGTGTGACCCTCACTGTCTGCCCCACTGTGTGTGACCCTCACTGCCTGTCCCACTGTGTGTGTGACCCTCACTGCCTGTCCACTGTGTGTGACCCTCACTGCCTGTCCCCTGTGTGTGTGACCCTCACTGCCTGCCCACTGTGTGTGACCCTCTCTGCCTGTCCCCTGTGTGTGTGACCCTCACTGCCTGCCCACTGTGTGTGACCCTCTCTGCCTGTCCCCTGTGTGTGTGACCCTCACTGCCTGCCCACTGTGTGTGACCCTCTCTGCCTGTCCCCTGTGTGTGTGACCCTCACTGCCTGTCCCACTGTGTGTGTGACCCTCACTGCCTGCCCCACTGTGTGTGACCCTCACTGCCTACCCCCCGTGTGTGACCCTCACTGCCTGTCCCACTGTGTGACCCTCACTGCCTGCCCCCTGTGTGTGTGGCTCTCACTGCCTGTCCCCCGTGTGTGTGGCTCTCACTGCCTGCCCCCCTGTGTGTGTGGCTCTCACTGCCTGTCCCCTGTGTGTGTGGCTCTCACTGCCTGCCCCCCTGTGTGTGTGACCCTCACTACCTGCCCCACTGTGTGTGTGACCCCCACTACCTGCCCCACTGTGTGTGTGACCCCCACTGCCTGTCCCCCTGTGTGTGACCCCCACTGCCTGCCCCCCTGTGTGTGCCCCCCACTACCTGCCCTACTGTGTGTGACCCTCACTGCCTTCTTCTTCACTGTGTAACCTCCCGTGTATGATCAATTTTAATTAATTGCATTGTATTATCAGACGCTCCCCTAACCGAAATCCCCAGGTGATTGAGGAGCAGCCGCCCTGCCGCCTGTACCGCCTGTGCGGCTCGCAGACGGTGCGGCTTCAGGCTGTCCGCCTCTCGCCTGACGAACTCGACCCGAAATTTGTCTACCTGCTGGACGCCCAGACCACGCTGTTCGTGTGGGTCGGCGCCTCCGCCAAGCACATGACCGCCTCCAAGGCCCGCCTCATTGCCGATCGGATTCGCAAGACTGAGCGAAAAAATGCCGCCGAAGTTGTCAGCACCATGGAGGGCTTCGAGCCTGTCGAGTTTTGGACTGCCCTCGGCTGCGAGAGGCCGGCTAGGGAAGAGGTGCGAGTTCGGATTGGGATTTTCAATATGTCTTAACACGTTTCAATACGTGTTCATACGTCTATCTCCGTCTTAAAAAATGTCTTTGTATGGATGTCTGTCTGTAAATGTGTCTGTAAACATAAATCTGCTTGTCTGTAAATCTGTCTGTGTGTTTGATGCCTGTCTCTGTATGCTTGTCTCTCTACATAGAACTCCCATCAAAGCGCCGATGGAACTCGCCTTGCCCAGGCCGTGGACCACATTCCGGCTGACTGGGAGCCCAGCCGGCCGCTGCTGTACGCCGTGCGCATGGGCCCCGGCTCGCTGGAGATTCCCCGCATTCGCGGCCAGCTCACCCAGTCGGTGCTGGAGTCCGCTGACGTCTACCTGCTGGACTGCGGCACCGACATCTACGTGTGGTTCGGCAGCAAGGCCGTCAAGTTTCTCCGCTACGCCGGGCTCAAACTGGCCCAGGAGGCCTTCACCCTGTTCGACCGGTCGCCCGAGACCACCGCCGTCACCCGCTGTCTGGAGAGCGCCGAGCCGATCGCCTTCAAGCTGCGCTTCCACGGCTGGGACGACGCCGTCGCTGTGGACTTCACCCGGACGGCCGAGTCAGTGGCCAGACGCGGCGTCGACATGCGGACCATCATGGAGCGGGACAAGATGCGGATGGACCTCACCGACTTCTTCCTGCCGAGGCCCAACCCGCCAACAGCCGAGGAGTTCGCCGATCAGATGGCCAGCCTTAGGGACGATGTTGACAACTTGGAGACTCTGGCCAACTTTGTGCTAGTGCCCAACTACAGCGCCGTCAAGTGAGGGGCCGATTCTCTCCGCCATCAGTACTCTCCGCCCCTATCTCTCCGCCATCAGTACTCTCCCGCCCTTATCTCTCCGCCATCAGTACTCTCCCGCCCTTATCTCTCCGCCATCAGTACTCTCCCGCCCTTATCTCTCCGCCATCAGTACTCTCCCGCCCTTATCTCTCCGCCATCAGTACTCTCCCGCCCTTATCTCACCGCCATCAGTACTCTCCCGCCCTTATCTCTCCGCCATCAGTACTCTCCCGCCCTTATCTCTCCGCCATCAGTACTCTCCCGCCCTTATCTCTCCGCCATCAGTACTCTCCCGCCCTTATCTCTCCGCCATCAGTACTCTCCCACCCTTATCGCTCCGCCATCAGTACTCTCCGCCCCTATCTCTCCGCCATCAGTACTCTCCCGCCCTTATCACTCCGCCATCAGTACTCTCCCGCCCTTATCACTCCGCCATCAGTACTCTCCCGCCCTTATCACTCCGCCATCAGTACTCTCCTGCCCTTTTCACTCTGCCATCAGTACTCATCCGCCCTTATCTCTCCGCCATCAGTACTCTCCGCCCTTATCTCTCCGCCATCAGTACTCTCCGCCCCTATCTCTCCGCCATCAGTACTCTCCCGCCCTTATCACTCCGCCATCAGTACTCTCCCGCCCTTATCTCTCCGCCATCAGTACTCTCCCACCCTTATCTCTCCGCCATCAGTACTCTCCCGCCCTTATCACTCCGCCATCAGTACTCTCCCACCCTTATCACTCCGCCATCAGTACTCTCCCGCCCTTATCTCTCCGCCATCAGTACTCTCCCGCCCTTATCACTCCGCCATCAGTACTCTCCCACCCTTATCACTCTTGTCTTATCACTCATTGCCTTAATCACTCCACCCTTATCACTCTCCGCCCTTTTCTTTCCGCACTTATCACTCTCAACCCTTATCACTTCCAGCCCATGAATCTCTCACCCTTGTCTGTCTAATTTTATCTCTCCCCCTCTCTACACTTATCTTTCCATACTGCATTCGATATCTTTAACTCTCTTCATTTGACGCCCACGCAGATCAGCGGAAAAGTACAAAAGAATAGCGCCAGACGAGCTGGGCCACTTCTACTCCAAAGAGTGCTACATCTTCATCTGCCATTACTACCCGGAGGAGCCGGAGCAGGATGCGGATCAGGCGAAGGACGAAGATGAGGAAGAGGAAGAAGTGCAAATGAAGTACATTGTGTACTTTTGGCAGGGCAGAGACACCAGCGAGTTGGCGCTGCACAAATTCAATTTTGACACGCGCAAGACGCTGTCAGAAAAGATCAAGGATCCGGAGTTCAGGCCGATGCGCCAGCAAGAGGAGAGCCGGGAGTTTCTCGCGCTGCTCAACCGGAGATTCATCGTCCACAAGGGTCCAAGGCCGCGCACGCCGCAGGATGCCGAGCAGAGAAGGTGAGGCTTTTAAATCCCGGATTATAGGGATCGCTAGGTGAGATCTCGGAATCACTGAATCCACACAGGAGATTTCGGGGTCACTGAATCCACATGGGAGATTTCGGGGTAACGGCATCCACACAGGAGATTTCGAGGTCACTGAATCCACACAGGAGATTTCGAGGTCACTGAATCCACACAGGAGATTTCGGGGTCACTGCATCCACATGGGAGATTTCGGGGTCACTGCATCCACACGGGAGATTTCGGGGTCACTGCATCCACATGGGAGATCTCGGGGTCACTGCATCCACATGGGAGATTTCGGGGTCACGGCATCCACACAGGAGATTTCGGGGTCACGGCATCCACACAGGAGATTTCGGGATCACTGCATCCACATGGGAGATCTCGGGGTCACTGCATCCACATGGGAGATTTCGGGGTCACTGCATCCACATGGGAGATTTCGGGGGTCACGGCATCCACACGGGAGATTTCGGGGTCACGGCATCCACATGGGAGATTTCGGGGTCACTGCATCCACATGGGAGATTTCGGGGTCACGGCATCCACACGGGAGATTTCGGGGTCACGGCATCCACACAGGAGATTTCGGGATCACTGCATCCACATGGGAGATCTCGGGGTCACTGCATCCACATGGGAGATTTCGGGGTCACTGCATCCACATGGGAGATTTCGGGGTCACTGCATCCACATGGGAGATCTCGGGGTCACTGCATCCACATGGGAGATTTCGGGGTCACGGCATCCACACGGGAGATTTCGAGGTCACTGAATCCACACAGGAGATTTCGGGATCACTGCATCCACATGGGAGATCTCGGGGTCACTGCATCCACATGGGAGATTTCGGGATCACTGCATCCACATGGGAGATCTCGGGGTCACTGCATCCACATGGGAGATTTCGGGGTCACTGCATCCACATGGGAGATTTCGGGGTCACTGCATCCACATGGGAGAGCTCGGGGTCACTGCATCCACACGGGAGATTTCGGGGTCACGGTATCCACACGGGAGATTTCGAGGTCACTGCATCCAGGTGGGAGATTTCGAGGTCACGGCACCCACACGGGAAATCTCGGGGTCACGGCATCCACACGGGAGATTTCGAAGTCACTGCATCCAGGTGTGAGATTTCGGGGTCACGGCACCCACACGGGAAATCTCGGGGTCACGGCACCCACACGGGAGATTTCGAAGTCACTGCATCCAGGTGGGAGATTTCGGGGTCACGGCACCCACACGGGAAAGCTCGGGGTCACGGCATCCACACAGGAGATTTTCACGTTCACAACATCCACTATGAAATTTCCGATCAGGAAAGCCCCAATCTCATAATCCGCAACTCCCTCTGCAATCCCCAGGCTGGCTGATGTGACGCGGCTCTACCAGCTGCGCACCCCGAACGCGGACCCGCTGCTGTCCCGCTGCCTGGAGGTGCCGGCCGTTGCCACAAGTCTGTGCTCGGCGTTCTGCCACCTCGTCACTCGCGGCCCCGACCGCCTGCTGGTGTGGCACGGCCGCGGCTCCAGCCAGGCTGATCGGGAACTGGCGCTCGAACTCGCGACCTCCCTGCTGCCGGACGTTAAGCCGGTAGAACTGGCCGAAGGCGAGGAGACGGACGAATTCTGGCAGCTGCTGGGCGGCCGGGCGGCCTACTTCACCGGCGTGGACTTTTACTCGGCCTGCCGCCTGTTCAAAATCACCACGGAGGAGGGCTACCTCAAGGCCGACGATATGGGCGTGGATTTTGCCCAGTCCGCCCTCACCGACAGCGCCATCATGCTGCTGGACAACGGCGTCAAGCTCTACCTGTGGATCGGCGCCAAGGTGTCGGACGTGTTGAAAAAGCTGGCTCTGCAGGCGGCCAAGCTCTACTTGCTGGCTGTCCGCGACCGCGAGGGCCCCGCCGGCACCCGGCGGCTCGGAGCGGCCCAGAAAGGCAGCGAGCCGCCCGATTTCACCGTCTGCTTTCACGCCTGGGGCGAGCACAAGGCCGTGAAGGATTGGCGCGGCTGATGTCGCCAGCTTCACTCAGTTCAGTCACCTGAGGATTCACAAACCCCGAGAGTTCAGTCACCTGAGGATTCACAAATCCCGAGAGTTCAGTCACCTGAGGATTCACAAATCCCGAGAGTTCAGTCACCTGAGGATTCACAAACCCCGAGAGTTCAGTCACCTGAAGATTCACAAACCCCGAGAGTTCAGTCACCTGAGGATTCACAAACCCCGAGAGTTCAGTCACCTGAGGATTCACAAATCCCGAGAGTTCAGTCACCTGAGGATTCACAAATCCCGAGAGTTCTGTCACCTGAGGATTCACAAACCCCGAGAGTTCTGTCACCTGAGGATTCACAAACCCCGAGAGTTCTGTCACCTGAGGATTCACAAATCCCGAGAGTTCAGTCACCTGAAGATTCACAAACCCCGAGAGTTCTGTCACCTGAGAATTCACAAATCCCAAGAGTTCTGTCACCTGAGAATTCACAAACCCCGAGAGTTCAGTCACCTGAGGATTCACAAATCCCAAGAGTTCTGTCACCTGAGAATTCACAAACCCGAGAGTTCAGTCACCTGAGGATTCACTAACCCCGAGAGTTCAGTCACCTGAGAATTCACAAACCCCGAGAGTTCAGTCACCTGAGGATTCACAAACCCCGAGAGTTCAGTCACCTGAGGATTCACAAATCCCGAGAGTTCAGTCACCTGAGAATTCACAAATCCCGAGAGTTCAGTCACCTGAAGATTCACAAACCCCGAGAGTTCAGTCACCTGAGGATTCACAAATCCCGAGAGTTCAGTCACCTGAGGATTCACAAACCCCGAGAGTTCAGTCACCTGAAGATTCACAAACCCCGAGAGTTCAGTCACCTGAGAATTCACAAATCCCAAGAGTTCAGTAACCTGTAGCCTCACAAAAGATTAGTTCAATAAAAATGAAATCCTGTTATTGACACTAACAATTTGCCGAGCCGCTCTGCTGTCTAAAAGAAGGTCGTAGTCGATTTCGCCGTTTACCTTACTAAATCAACATGTATGTCTATGCAGTCTTCATTTTATTGTTCTCCTAATATTTAAGAAGCATCGAAGTTAACCAGGTGCTAATCATGTATTCACAGTTTGAATCCTTGCTATAATTAATATTTTTTTTAGTTGCCTTCAGATCCGGTAGATCTTTGCTACTGCGAAATCGACTTGTTTTTTAAACCAGTTTGTTTGTCTGATTGATACTTTCTATGGTGTAATTAGCCTTCATTAGCTATATTATGGAAAACTGATCAGTTTGTCTGGTTTGCATTGCCTTCACTTACTGCAGGCCTCGCGCTTTTGCTCTACTGTTTTCTAATTGTGTCTTAAATTTGTTTGCAATATCAATACGAGTATCATTGAACTCGCGCCATATTTATTGCTGCTGAGCTGGTTGCACTTGCAATCTGTTGACATATGTTGCTTGTAGGTGTGTTAATCCTGTGGGATCTGATTCCCCTCAGTGTGTTAATCCTGTGGGGTCTGATTCCCCTCAGTGTGTTAATCCTGTGGGATCTGATTCCACTCAGTGTGTTAATCCTGTAGGATCTGATTCCCCTCAGTGTGTTAATCCTGTGGGATTTGATTCCCCTCAGTGTGTTAATCCTGGGAGATTTAATTCCCTCAGTATTTCTCCTGTGAGATCTAATTCCTCTCAGTCTATTTTTCTTGTGGGATCTAATTCCCCTCAGTGTGTTAATCCTGTGGGATCTAATTCCCCTCAGTGTGTTAGTCCTGTGGGATCTAATTCCCCTCAGTGTGTTAATCCTGTGGGATCTAATTCCCCTCAGTGTTTCTCCTGTGAGATCTAATTCCTCTCAGTCTATTTTTCCTGTGGGATCTAATTCCTCTCAGTCTATTTTTCCTGTGGGATCTAATTCCTCTCAGTCTATTTTTCCTGTGGAATCTAATTCCCCTCAGTGTGTTAATCCTGTGGGATCTGATTCCCCTCAGTGTGTTAATCCTGTGGGATCTGATTCCCCTCAGTGTGTTAATCCTGTGGGATCTAGTTTTCCCCAGTGTGTTAATCCTGTGGGATCTAATTCCCCTCAGTGTGTTCTCTCTGCCGTTGGGATCTGCTTCCTGCTTCCTATAATCAAAACCTGCTTAGCCACTGCTTAGGTACCTATTTTATCGCTGCTGTCTTTGTTATATTTTGCTTCGCTTATTTTCATGTAGCCAGAAACTTTCTGTGATCCATCAATTTTTGTATTCAGCTTTCCCGTTGAGTTGCTAATAATTATTTAGTATTTAACTGAATCGCCCGCACCCCGAAGTGGACGCATTCAGTGCGTCAGTCTAGATATTTATTTAAATAACCTTGCTATGTTCCTTGCTTCCCCAATACCCCCTTTTTGCAGTCCATATCGTAAAATTTAGCTGACTCACCGGACTGAGTGATTTGGACTCAATATAAATATAACACTGGATTGATTATATGAATATTAAGTTGTGCCGTTTGTTTACCTGAGAGTACTGCGTGTTATCGATCGGTGCAGTTGTTAATTTATTTGCTTGTGTGCTGATTCGGCCATCCAGGCAGCATCATCTAGGCATTACCATCCTAGATTGCTGGCATCCCGACCTATCTACCAGCAGTCGCACCCCTTGATAGTAAGAATCCCATCCCTAATTATTATAATCCCATGCTCAGCTTTAAGAATCTTGTCCCTAAATCGAATAATCATATCCTTATTATTAAGAATCCCATCCCCTGAGGTTAGAAATCCCACTCCAATAATGCCAGATATCCCGCAGAAAAGTACATCAGGCTGTCCTAATAGTGCATCCAAAATTAACCCTCAGCCAATGTCGTCAGCCATCGCAGCTGTCCAGCTCCTGCCGCGCCTCCGCGCCTCAGCCGCCGCGCTTGGCGCCGCCTGCCGTCGCGCCCTGAGCAGCTCCGGCAGCGGCGGCAGCAGCGCGGTCGTGACCACCGCAGCCTCTCAGCAGCATCAGCCACTCGACACGCCGGACTCGGCCTTCGAGGAGACGCACACCGGCCAGCGCTTTGAGCCCGGCGACTACCGGCTGGCCAGATTCGTCGGCAAGCAGAAGCTCATCAACCGGCAGCAAGCCATCGACCTGGTCCACGAGGTGCCGCCCATCCCCAGCCCGGACCGCGTCGTCCACTGCGACGGCGGCGACCCGGCGCTGGGCCACCCGCGGGTGTACATCAATCTGGACGGGCCGGGGCCGCACGTGTGCGGCTACTGCGGACTTCGCTACTTTCACGATGACAAGCATCATCAGCATTGAGGATTGAGTTTGCTGCGGACTCTTTTAGACGCACTTTAGCCCTCCCCCCTTTCCCGGATGTCCGATGTAAAATCTGGTTTGCCGACCTCTGTTGCTGTCATGTCCCCAGCTTAGCTTGACCCCGCCGATTTCTATAAATATAAATCAATAGACTGAAAGCAACAGGCCGCCATCAGGCTGTTGCTGTGCCCCAACTCCGCTTAGAGACTAAATATAGCTAATAGTAAATGTGTATTCTATTTAGTTTGTCTTTGGCGTGATTTCTTCACTATTATTACTAGGATCTTCTGTTCTCTGTGTAACCAAAGAGAGGCTCTTGTGTAATGAATGAATGTCACTGTGTAATCAGTGAATGTCACTGTGTAATCAATGAGTGTCACTGTGTAATCAGTGAATGTCACTGTGTAATCAGGGAATGTCGCTGGTTAATCAGTGAATGTCACTGTGTAATCAGTGAGTGTCACTGTGTAATCAGTGAGTGTCACTGCGTAATCAATGAGTGTCACTGTGTAATCAGTGAGTGTCACTGCGTAATCAATGAGTGTCACTGTGTAATCAGTGAGTGTCACTGTGTAATCAGTGAGTGTCGCTGTGTTATCAATGAGTGTCATTGTGTAATCAGTGAGTGTCACTGTGTAATCAGTGAGTGTCGCTGTGTTATTAATGAGTGTCATTGTGTAATCAGTGAATGTCGCTGTGTAATCAGTGAATGTCACTGTAATCAATGAATGTCACTGTGCAATCAATGAATGTCGCTGTGTAATCAGTGAATGTCACTGTGTAATCAATGAGTGTCACTGTGTAATCAATGAGTGTCACTGTGTAATCAGTGAATGTCGCTGTGTAATCAGTGAATGTCGCTGTGTAATCAGTGAATGTCACTGTGTAATCAATGAATGTCACTGTGTAATCAAAATGAGGCTCTGTGCAGTGAATGAATGTCTGTGTAAGGAATAAGTGTTCCTGTGTAATCAATCAAGTTATTGTCTCTGTATAATCAATAAAAACCCAATGCATTTTGAGCGCAGGACTCTATGCCTAGCTCAGTCAGTAGCCTCAGTGCCCATCAACCCCGAACGCAGCCCCGCAGCACCGAGCGGCTCACCAATCCCGCAACTTTAACACAGAAATGCTGAAGGCTGTGCCGCACCTGGTCCGCTGCGCCAACTGCCAGGCCCGCGTCGTCACCGTCTACCGCCTCTACTGTCAGGGCGGCGGCGGTGGCAGCGGCGGCGGCGGCGGAGGCCAGCAGAGGCCAAAAGGTTTCGACAAATTCTTCGACAGAGCTAACAAGCAGACTGGAGCCGCCGCCTCCAAGCAGCCACCGTCATCTGGCGGCGAGAAGCCGGCGTCAAAAACGTCGCAGTCTGCGTCCTCATCGTCCAAGTCGCCGCCGCCGCCACCACCACCGCCAAAGAGGCCGCCGCCGCCGCCGTCCTCACCGCTAGACGGCTTCGATGACTTCAAGCGTCAGCTGAACGAGCAGCTGTCCAAGTTCACGTCTGGCGGCGGCGCCGGAGGCGGAGGCTCCGGAGGAAGCGGCGGCGGAGGCGGAGGCGACGACATCTGGCGATCGGTGCTGATGCTCGCCGGAGCTGCCGGTCTAGTCGGCGTCGTGTACGCCATTAACTACACTGGCCAGTTCAAGGAGATCACCTGGAAGGAGTTCGTTAATGACCACCTTTCTAAGGGGCTGGTCGGCCAGCTGGAGGTGCGCCTGTTGTGGATTGATTGATTTTGATGACCTGTAGAACATGTCCATGACCAAATTGACATTTTAGTGACCGTTTTATAAGGCTATGTATCACCGATAGAGATTGTTTGCCATAGACCAATAGAGATTGCCCATGACCAATAGAGATTGCCCATGACCAATAGAGGTTCCCCATGACCAATAGGGATTGCCCATGACCAGTAGAGATTTCCCATGACCAATAGAGATTGCCCATGACCAATAGAGATTTCCCATGACCAATAGAGATTGCCCATGACCAATAGAGATTGCCCATGACCAATAGAGATTGCCCATGACCAATAGAGATTGCCCATGACCAATAGAGGTTCCCCGTGACCAATAGGGATTGCCCATGACCAGTAGAGATTGCCCATGACCAATAGAGATTGCCCATGACCAATAGAGGTTCCCCATGACCAATATGACTAATAGAGATTGCCCATGACCAATAGAGATTGCCCATGACCAATAGAGGTTCCCCGTGACCAATAGGGATTGCCCATGACCAGTAGAGATTGCCCATGACCAATAGAGATTGCCCATGACCAATAGAGATTGCCCATGACCAATATGACTAATAGAGATTGCCCATCGCCCATGAAGTTGCCTTTCGGCAACTTCAGAGATTGCCCATGACCAATAGAGATTGCTCATGACCAATAAAGGTTCCCCAGGACCAATAGAGATTCTCCATGACCAATAAATATTGCCCAATGACCAATAGAGGTTCCCCATGACCAATAGAGATTCTCCATGACCAATAAATATTGCCCAATGACCAATAGAGATTGCCCATGACCGTTAGAGATTGCCCATGACCGATAGAGATTGCCCATGACGAATAGAGGTTCCCCATGACCAATAGAGATTACCCATGACCAATAAAGATTGCCCATGACCGATAGAGATTGCCCATGACGAATAGAGGTTCCCCATGACCAATAGAGATTACCCATGACCAATAAAGATTGCCCATGACCGATAGAGATTGCCCATGACCATTAGAGGTTCCCCATGACCAATAGAGATACGAGCTAACAAAGATATAATAAATGGTGTTTTTGTGTTTCAGCCAGTCATTTATTATGGCCGATGAATCAGATCAAATTAAAATCAGTAAATTATTTACCGCTCAGGTGGTGAATCGCGAATGGGTCCGCGTGGTGCCGGCGCAGTCCAACTCGACCGGCCTGGTCCTCTGGTTCGCCCTGGGCTCCATCGAATCGTTCGAAAAGAGTCTGAGAGCGGCCGAGGACTGGCTGCAGGTGCCGCCGGAGCAGCGGGTTAACGTTGTGTACAAAAGCAAAATGACGTTCAGCTCGATGACCCAGTCCGTGTTTAACGGCAACATCATGTCCACGCTGCTCACCCTGTTCCTCTTGGGCTTCGCTTTCCGCGCCTTCAGAGGCATGGGCGGCGGCGCCAGCGGCAAACAGAGCGGCGGAATGTCCCGCTTCAGTCCTTTCGGCAATTTCACCCAATCAACGGTGAAACTGGTCGAGAAGGACCAGATTAACGTCCGCTTCAAGGACGTCGCCGGCTGCGACGAGGCCAAGACGGAGATCATCGAGTTCGTGAATTTTCTGCGCCGCCCCGACCAGTACCGGGCGCTCGGCGCCAAAATTCCGCGCGGCGCCATTTTGAAAGGCCCGCCCGGCACGGGCAAAACCCTGCTGGCCAAGGCGACGGCGGGCGAGGCCAACGTGCCCTTCCTGTCGGTCAGCGGCTCCGAATTCCTAGAAATGTTTGTCGGCGTCGGCCCCAGCCGCGTCCGCGACATGTTCGCCACGGCTCGGCGCAAGGCGCCCTGCATCCTCTTTATCGACGAGATTGACGCCATCGGGCGCAAGCGGTCCGGCCGGAGCTTCGGCGGCGCCAACGAGCAGGAGAACACGCTGAACCAGCTGCTCGTGGAGATGGACGGTGAGGCGCTCCGCTGAGGGATCAGGGGCTACACTAAAGTATCCAGTAAAGCATCAAGGATTTCAGTGAAGCATCAAGGATTTCAGTGAAGCATCAGGGATTTCAGTGAAGCATCGGGGATTTCAGTGAAGCATCAGGGATTTCAGTGAAGCATCGGGGATTTCAGTGAAGCATCGGGGATTTCAGTGAAGCATCAGGGATTTCAGTGAAGCATCGGGGACTTCATTAAAGCTCAACCCAATCCCACGCGGGCTGCAGGCTTCGACACCAAAGCCAACGTGATTGTCCTGGCGGCCACGAACCGCATCGACGTGCTGGACCCGGCGCTGCTCCGGCCCGGCAGATTCGACCGTCAAATCTACGTTGAACTGCCCGACATCAAGGGCCGGGCGGCCATCTTCAGAGTTCATCAGAAGCCGCTGAAAATTGACGAAGCCCTGGACATGAAGGACCTGTCGCAGCGGCTGGCGGCGAGGACGCCCGGCTTCTCCGGCGCCGACATCGCCAACGTGTGCAACGAGGCGGCGCTGATCGCCGCCCGCGACTGCAACCAGGCCATCTACTGGAAGCACTTCGAGGCGGCTATTGACCGGGTCATCGCCGGCCTGGAGAAGAAGACTCAGGTAAAGCTAATTATTAATTGTTCAACTTGTGAGACCCTGTTACGCTGAATTGCTGCTTTCAATGCTCCCCGCCAGGTGCTGTCGCCCGAGGAGAAGCGCACGGTCAGTGTGCACGAGGCTGGCCACGCCGTGGCTGGCTGGTTCCTTGAGCACTGCTACCCCCTGCTGAAGGTGAGCATCATTCCCCGCGGCAAGGCGTTGGGCTACGCGCAGTACCAGCCTAGGGACGTGTACCTGATGACCCCGGAGATGATGCACCAGCAGATGGTTATGACGCTGGGCGGACGGGCCGCCGAGCAGGTCTTCTTCAACAAGTTCAGCAACGGGGCGCAGGACGACCTGCAGAAGGTGAGTTGCTGCTGGTTGGGCTGCCCAGGTCAGGCCGAGAGCTAATCCCCCGCCCTCCGCCGCCGCCGCTCCAGGTGACGAAGTCCGCCTACGCCCAGGTGGCCCAGTTGGGCTTCAGCGAGAAGCTCGGCCATTTGAGCTACTCGCAGGAGCAGGAAGGCTTCCAGAAGCCGTTCTCCGAGGCCACGGCGGCCCTCATCGACGAGGAGGTCAAGCAGATGATCGGCAAGGCCTGGCAGGAGGCGCTGGCCCTGCTGACGGAGAAGCGGGCTCAGGTGCAGGCGGTGGCCGACCGGCTGCTGGAGCGGGAGAGCATCGACAAGGACGACCTCATCCAGCTGCTTGGCGAGCGCCCGTTCGCCGAGAAGGTCACGTACGAGGAGCTGACGGCGGGCACCGGGGCGGACGGCGAGCTGGAGCTGCCAGAAGGTCTGAAGGACTGGAACAAGCCGCTGGAGGAAGCCGACTCCGACAAGAAGGGATCGGGTGCGCCGGCTCAACGGCCCAGCGTGGAAGGCGGCGGCGGTGGCAGCAGCTGATGGCGGGAGCTCTTCTTGCTGCCTGCTGCTAGTGTGATTCGCTCGCCGCTTGACCAGTTTCGTTTTTTCGCTATTTTTGTGTCTTTATCTTGTACCTTTGTCTAGGCGTCTTTGTCGTCTGCGGGATGCTCCTTGCTTTGTTATAGTATTTCGCGCCTGCGGCTGAATCGGCTTTTCTTAATGCGCTACTACTAGTAGTCTACAGCGTGAAATGCAAGTCGGCAGCCGGCGCTTGTTATTCAGATATCCAGAATTCAAACAGCGTTGGGAAATTTCTTAATGACAGAGTCGAATGTAATAATTGCCCCCCTTCAATAACAACTTTTGCGTCTGACTGCTAACAAATATAGTGAGATTTTTGCACGCCTGAATTCTTCCCTGACTCTGGGGAAATTCGCGCATTTTGCTGCCTCGGTGTGAGCTGCCCCTGCTCTGAGGCGACACTTGTTCTGTTTGTCTGTGCGACTTCGTTTTTTGCTCGCGTAGCTCTTCCCTCAGCCTCTGCTCTGCTTCATCTACCCCAGCCTCTGCTCTCCCTCATCCCCCTCAGCCTCTGCTCTCCCTTATCTTCCCTCAGCCTCTGCTCTGCTTCATCTCCCCCAGCCTCTGCTCTGCTTCATCTCCCCTCAGCCTCTGCTCTGCTTCATCTCCCCTCAGCCTCTGCTCTGCTTCATCTCCCCTAAGCCTCTGCCCTCCTTTTCTGCTCAGCCTCTGCTCTCCTCCATGTCCCCTCAGCCTCTGCTCTCCTCCTATCTCCCCTCAGCCTCTGCTCTCCTCCATCCCCCCTCAGCCTCTGCTCTCCTCCATCCCCCCTCAGCCTCTGCTCTCCTCCATCCCCCCTCAGCCTCTGCTCTCCTCTATCTCCCCTCAGCCTCTGCTCTCCTCTATCTCCCCTCAGCCTCTGCTCTCCTTCATCTCCCCTCAGCCTCTGCTCTCCTCTATCTCCCCTCAGCCTCTGCTCTCCTTCATCTCCCCTCAGCCTCTGCTCTCCTTCATCCTTCATATCTCCATGAAAGCTTTCACTGACTGCCCAACAGGCAAAGCCAGAAATAGAAGAAAAATGAATGAAGATTTCCACATTTCGCAAGCATTTTAATTTATTAAGCCCATGTCAGGATTACGCTAAGCTGCCTTTCGCCCACCCACAACGATCTATGGGTGCTGGTGGCCTTTTTCTGCTGTAAAAGAATACTTAGCGAATTAAGGCGGCAACCCAGCTACGCTTCTTGGCATCAATTGGTGAATTTGGCTGCGGCCGAATTTTTTATTGCCTGCTTTGCATTCCGCCACAGAGGCAGCCCCGCAGCGCCTTCGCTGCCGCCGGAGCCCAAGGGTCATACAGCCGCTGCCCGCCGCTGTTTATTTTTTTTCCATTTTAAGTGGCCCCCTTGACTTGGACTCCTTGTTGACCCGCATCGCCTCTGTACAAACTGGTCGACGCGGCTAAAATTTTCGCCAAAATTCTTGAGTATTTTTTCTGTCAGTTTCTTACACGCATGCTGGTTGCACTTTAAGGCTAAAGCCGACGACTGGTTGGCTGAATTCATTTTCAGGCCGATAGGCGCATTTTTTGTCCCGGAATTTTAACTCAGAATAAGTGAGCCTGACTGGCCCTCCCTGCTGTTCGTTACAGCCTCTCTGATGTTGCTGACAGCTTCTGTGATGTTCCTTACAGCCTCTCTGATGTTCAATACAGCATGTGATAACAGCCTCTCTGATGTTCAATACAGCATGTGATTACAGCCTCTCTGATGTTCAATACAGCATGTGATTACAGCCTCTCTGATGTTCAATACAGCATGTGATAACAGCCTCTCTGCTGTTCAATACAGCATGTGATTACAGCCTCTCTGCTGTTCAATACAGCATGTGATTACAGCCTCTCTGCTGTTCAATACAGCATGTGATTACAGCCTCTCTGGTGTTCAATACAGCATGTGATAACAGCCTCTCTGATGTTCAATACAGCATGTGATTACAGCCTCTCTGATGTTCAATACAGCATGTGATTACAGCCTCTCTGATGTTCAATACAGCATGTGATTACAGCCTCTCTGATGTTCAATACAGCATGTGATTACAGCCCCTGTGATGTTCAATACAGCATGTGATAACAGCCTCTCTGTTGTTCAATACAGCATGTGATTACAGCCCCTGTGATGTTCAATACAGCATGTGATAACAGCCTTCGTGATGTTCAATACAGCATGTGATAACAGCCCCTGTGATGTTCAATACAGCATGTGATAACAGCCTCTCTGCTGTCCCTCACAGGCTCTCTGATATTCCCAACAGCCTATTGACATCCTATGCAGCCGCTACATAGGCGGCTACGCAAACTGAAGCCAGCATGCCTTAGAAGTGGTTCAGATACAATCATCTAAAATTTAGTTCCCCGTGACCTCTTCAGTCTCAGATTTCGCGCAACCTAAAATCACTTCCAACTGGGCGGGTCTTCTGAAAAGTCCTCAAAGCCCAAAAAACTCTGGCCTTTTTGTTGGCCCACTCTGTGCCAAGTTCCGTTGTCCCACCCCTCCTTGGCAACAGCAGATGACTTCTTAAGAAAATAATCGAAAGCAAGACAACAACAGAACAGAATTGCAACTGCCGCATCAGATTGATTCTTAAAAGGCGGGTCGCCCGGCCCTCCGCAGCCCCGGCACTGCCTCGCCCCGCCTAGCAATAATGGGGGTAGCGGGACGACTCTGTTTGCTGTTTTAACTCCATCTACAGAGACGCTGTGGACCCGCCAACTTGGCAGCTGTTGCTATGCCGCCCTGCCACACTGGCACGCTTTTTTGGCCTACCTTTCGCTCCATCAATTGCTGCTTCTTTTCTTCCTGCTTCATGTCCGTTTCATGCGGAATCGCGAGTGTCTGTGTTCTCTAGCTGAATCTCTCCTCCCCATCTCCTTGAATCAGCCTCTCTGCTCCATCTCCTTGAATCAGCCTCTCCACTGCATCTCCTTGAAACAGCCTCTCCACTGCATCTCCTTGAATCAGCCTCTCTGCTCCATCTCCTTGAATCAGCCTCTCCTCCCCATCTCCTTGAATCAGCCTCTCTGCTCCATCTCCTTGAATCAGCCTCTCTGCTCCATCTCCTTGAATCAGCCTCTCCACTGCATCTCCTTGAATCAGCCTCTCTGCTCCATCTCCTTGAATCAGCCTCTCCTCCCCATCTCCTTGAATCAGCCTCTCCTCCCCATCTCCTTGAATCAGCCTCTCCTCCCCATCTCCTTGAATCAGCTTCTCCACTGCATCTCCTTGAATCAGCCTCTCCTCCCCATCTCCTTGAATCAGCCTCTCCTCCCCATCTCCTTGAATCAGCCTCTCCTCCCCATCTCCTTGAATCAGCCTCTCCACTGCATCTCCTTGAATCAGCCTCTCCTCCCCATCTCCTTGAATCAGCCTCTCCTCCCCATCTCCTTGAATCAGCCTCTCCACTGCATCTCCTTGAATCAGCCTCTCCTCCCCATCTCCTTGAATCAGCCTCTCTGCTCCATCTCCTTGAATCAGCCTCTCCTCCCCATCTCCTTGAATCAGCCTCTCCTCCCCATCTCCTTGAATCAGCCTCTCTGCTCCATCTCCTTGAATCAGCCTCTCCACTGCATCTCCTTGAATCAGCCTCTCCACTGCATCTCCTTGAATCAGCCTCTCTGCTCCATCTCCTTGAATCAGCCTCTCCTCCCCATCTCCTTGAATCAGCCTCTCCTCCCCATCTCCTTGAATCAGCCTCTCTGCTCCATCTCCTTGAATCAGCCTCTCCTCCCCATCTCCTTGAATCAGCCTCTCTGCTCCATCTCCTTGAATCAGCCTCTCCTCCCCATCTCCTTGAATCAGCCTCTCCTCCCCATCTCCTTGAATCAGCCTCTCCTCCCCATCTCCTTGAATCAGCCTCTCCACTGCATCTCCTTGAATCAGCCTCTCCTCCCCATCTCCTTGAATCAGCCTCTCCTCCCCATCTCCTTGAATCAGCCTCTCCACTGCATCTCCTTGAATCAGCCTCTCCTCCCCATCTCCTTGAATCAGCCTCTCTGCTCCATCTCCTTGAATCAGCCTCTCCTCCCCATCTCCTTTAATCAGCCTCCCCTCCCCATCTCCTAGAATCAGCCTCTCCTCCTCATCTCCTTGAATCAGCCTCTCCTCCCCATCTCCTAGAATTAGCCTTTCCACTTTCTTTACTTGAATCAGGATATAGGCTTAGATTATGAGTCCTTCACCCGATTCTGATTCATGAATATTCGGCCGCCGATTTAGCATAAAAAGCTCCAACGGAAGTCAGGCTAACTTCCTCAAAGTGACGGAGGCAAAGAGCTCCTCATCCACTCGAGTGCCTTTCACTTTCCCATTATTTGACCCGGGGAGCCTAGACTGGCTTGTTTAACTCCCATTTGCATTTGATTGCGGCTGCGCCTAAAGGCAAGAGCTTTTGTCAAAAACATTCGTCAAAATGCTAAATCGGAGGAAGTTATCGACTGACTGGCTTTATTAAAACAATTTTTTCCTTGGTGTCTAGCGTCTAACGATGCATGATAATGAATCTGTGGGAGATTAGCTACCGCGGGGATGCTGCCTTGGAGATTCGGCAGACAGATTTTCAAGGCCAAACACTAATTGCCCAGCGTAGAGCATGCAGTTGATGGTGCATTGTGTCAGTCAGTCTAGCCAGATCTCATTTCACGCTGTCACCAGCCAGGAGCTCCGCACTGCGAACGCCGCCAGCGCCATCCACGCCGGAGTTTCAACCCGACGGACCGCCGAAGACGACGCCAGCTGCTCCAGCTTCCACGGCCACTCGCACGCCAGCGACATCCGCAATCGGCCGTAGTTAAACAGCGCCACCTCGCCCGGCGCGCTGCTCTGGCAGGTCTCCGGCGGCGCCGGGGCGTCCAGCCGCTCCAGCTGCGGCGCCGCAGCCAGCGCCCTCTTGGCCAGTTCGACGGCGCCGCCGGCGGCCGCCTCCGACGCCAGAGCGACGCAGCCGGACAGGGAGAAGCGGCGCAGGCGGGGAAAAGCCGCCAGCAGGTCGGACAGCTCGGAGAGCGTCAGGCCGGACTTTCGCTTGCACGGCCGCTGGGCGAGTCGCAGCGCCAGCGACCTCGTCGATTTCACCGGCTGGCTGGGCAGGAAGCGCAGCAGCGAGTCGCTCGGCTGGTACCACAGCGGCGTCAGCAGTTCGAGCTGCAGTTCGGGCTCGGCGGCGTCGAAGGCGTCGTCGTCTGGAATTGCCGAGTCTTCGCTGCCGGACTGGCTGGCGTTCCCGCCGCTCTCCCGTGTCAGCTCGACCAGCTGATCGGCGCCGAAGCTGAGCAGGTCGACGCCGTCCAGTATGATGTGGCGCACGCTGCCGGACAGGTTGACCAGCGCGCCGGGCGGCAGCTCGGTCCGGCCGCCGCGATGCGTGATGACGCGCAGCACCAGGGAGCGCAGCGAGGGCAGGTTGGCGAGGGAACCCGCGCTCAGCCGCAGCGTCCGCCACGGCCTGCCCACCAGCACCGCCAGCGAGCGCAGGGCGGGCAGGTCGGCCACGAAGCCGGCCGGGATTTCCCAGACTGGCCGGTCGCGTTCGAACAGCGACAACTCGAGATGGCGCAGGCGCTTGGCGCTGGCCAGGGCGCCGGGCTCCAGGGCGTCGGGAAGGTGGAGGCGCAGCAGGCTGGGCAGCGCCGGCCTGAGCGTCCCGCTGTCCACGAGCTTCAGGTGGCAGTTGAAGCGCAGGTCAAGCGAACGCAGGCGGGTCAGTTTGGCGAAGGCGCCGCTGCCGAGCCGCCGGATGGGGTGGTGGCGCAGCGCCAGGTGCTCCAGGCCCGCGGCGCCGTCCAGCGCGCCGTCCTCGAGGGCGACGAGGCCGCGCGGGCAGCCCATCTGGCGACTGCCCAGCAGCAGGAGACTCCGCAGCCCGGACGCGTTCCGAAGGAAGCCTCCTGCCGACAGACGAGCTTCATCAATCTCAGCAGCAGCCGCGGTCGTCACCGCCTCCGTCCCATTGAAGTCGCTGCCTTCGTCGCTCTCGTCGCTGACGCGACCGCCGAACCGCAGGTCGAGATGCCGTGTCGCCGGGGGCAGCGGCGGGTCAGCGAGGAAGCCGAAGCCGCCGGTACCCGCCGAGCAGGACAGGCTGAAGCCGTTGTGGATGCCGCAGCGGCTCCCCTCGCTCAGCGTCCTCACCCGGCGGGCATAGTCGGCGATTTCCAACCGGTCGCAAGCCTCGGCCGCGCTGGTCACGTGATCTTCCGCGTCCAGGTTGGCGCAGGTCAGCCGCACCGACGCAGGGATGCGCCAGTCGCCGATGCTCGTCTTGCAGACGCAGAGCTCCGCCCAGAGCGACAGCGTCAGCTGCCCTGTCGCTGCCGGGTCACCCTCAGCTGCCGCGGCAGCCAGCAGCGCCGAGCCGATGTCCAGCGACTCCTCCGGTTGCTCGTCCGGCTCGCCGCAGACGCCGCCCTCGAAGCCGTCAGATTCTTCGTCGTCGTCCTTGGCGGGCTGCCGGCCCCAGCCGGGCGGCCGCTCCACCACCAGCAGGACGAGGCGCCGGCCAGGGCGAGGCGCCATCAGCAGCTGAAGCTGCCGCCACGGTGGCCGACAAATCGCCAGCCGAAGCTCCGTGGCGTTCTCCGCCAGCGCAGCGTCCGGCGGAAGAAGCAGCCGGAAGCGGCCGGAAGCGAGCAGTTCGACGCGCTGGTCGGGGCAGTCGGCGCTGCGGTGGCAGCGGAGCAGCTGCGCGTTGGCGCCGGTCAGGTTGAGCCGCAGGCTGCCGCCCGCCTTGCCGAGTCGCGATTGGACGCCCGCAGTCAGCCGGATGTTGCGCATTGTCGTTGAGTTGGCCGCGAAGGCGCCCGGGGCCAGCAGGGAGCAGTGACCGTCGGCTGCGGCAGGGAGCGGAGGGAAGGAATGGGATTTAGGATCTGCGGCCATTTGACCTCGCGTTTTACTGATCGCAGGATGTTTTATGCTTGATCGAAAATTTGCTGCCCTATTTCCGGTTCTCGTTTGTTTATTTAGCTCGGATCTTTTGCTGCATCAGCATCCCCGTCTATTACCCATCCCGATCCTCATCTTGATCCCCATCTCCATCCCATCCCGATCCCCATCCCCATCCCGATCCCCATCCCGATCCCAATCCCGATCCCAATCCCGATCCCGATCCTCATCCCGATCCCGATCCCGATCCCCATCCCCATCCCCATCCCGATCCCCATCCCCATCCCGATCCCCATCCCCATCCACATCCCCATCCCCATCCCGATCCCCATCCCTATCCCCATCCCCATCCCGATCCCTTTCCCGATCCCAATCCCGATTCCGATCCCCATCCCGATCCTCATCCCGATCCCCATCCCCATCCTGATTCCGATCCCCATCCCCATCCCGATCCCGATCCCAATCCCCATCCCCATCTCTATCCCCTCCCCATCCTTATCCCCATCCCCATTCCCGTCCCTCCCCATTCCCATTCCCATCCCCATCCCCAACCGAGCCCGGCCTTACCGCCTGCCCCGGTCACCAGCACCTTCAAGTGGAGTCTCTCCAGCTTGGGCAGGTCGGCGAAGGCGCCGGCGCCGAACGCAAATCCGCGCGCGCACGGCGCCGCCAGGCTGAGCCGCAGGCTGGCGAGGCGAGGCAGGCCGGCGAATTTGAGGCGCTCATCGAGATCGGCGGGCCCGGCGCCGGGCTGATTCAGCTTGGCGAGGTCCATCGAGAGCGTCAGCTCGGCCAGGTGCGGCGCCGCCTCCGCGCCGACGACGCTGAGGTGACCAGCCGGGCAGCTGGACTGGGCGCCGAGCCGCAGGCCTTGCAGGCTCGGCAGGACGGCCGTCAGGAAGCCGGACAGGCCGCGGCACTCCCGGCCGTCCAGCTGGTCGGCAACGCGCAGGCTCAGCCGCTGAAGTCTCCGGCTGACGGAGGAGGGGCAGAAGGCGCTGCCGAGTCCGGACGCCACCGTCGACAAGGTGAGGCGCTGCAGGCTGTCGGGCAGGCTGCAGGGCGCCAGCGTCAGGCCGCTCGGGCTGAGCAGCGCCAGCTGGCGCACCGGCCGTTCCGTAGCAGCCGCAACCCGCTCGATGTCGCCAGCCTGCAGCCTGGCCGGCTCCGAGGACTGCACGCGCAGGTGCAGCCGGTCGAATGGGGCGCCAGACGGCGCGGCTTCTCCGACGCTTCGCAGGATGGTGCCGAGGTCGTTGAAAGCGACGGTCAGGTTGGCGACGGTCACCCGGCAGCTGAGGTCGCCGATGTCGGCGTTGACCAGGCAGACGAGGCTGGGCCGGCGGATCACCTGGTGCTGCACGCGGGCCGCCAGCGTCGCCGGCTCCGAAAGCAGCAGCAGAAGCGGCAGCAGCAGCAAAGCAGGCAGCGTTGCTGCAGTCATGATGTCAGATGGATTCTCTCTAACACCCGGTGCCACCAGTCTGAGGCGAAAGCGGCGGCTGCCCTGATAAACCAGCGGTCCGCAGCCCCCTCCCCCCCGCAGCCCGCCCCAGACTCCACCAGTGAAATTGGCGCTCACACTTTGTGGCGCATCAGACTACTACTTTACGAGCTCTAAGTAGTTGGAATAGAATATATTGCTATATTTTTTACAGTAGAGAAATGCTGGCGGAGCTTGAGCAACTCTGTAGGGGGTAGCAACTGATAAATAGATTGCCTCAGCTGATGGAGAGCGGATGCTGCTCCTAGGCAGTTAATCACCACATGACGAGACGTAAGTGCGAGCCCGAAATAGGGTACTCGGTATCAACAAGCAGCTCAGAGAGAATTCTTGGCGCCCAAGCAGCCAGCTTGCATTCTAGTCAGTTGGGAAGATGCATGAGCCTGAGCAGATGGCGCAGATGGGATTCTGAGGATGAGGCTCATGATGACGAGAGGGAGGCTGATTGCTTGCTTAATGATCCGGCTGTCTCATGGGTGAGGGATGCCGCCTTGGGATCCACTGCCTGCAGCTTTAAATCCGGAGCTTCTGTCTCTGCGATTCTCCCACTTCTTGAAGTCCTGCCGCTTGCGCCTTTCTGAGTAATTCTGCTCTTCCTGTCTGGTGTCCTGTCTTATCCAGTCTGGTCCTGTCTTATCCAGTCTGGTCCTGTCTTATCCAGTCTGGTCCGTCTTATCCAGTCTGGTCATGTCTTATCCAGTCTGGTCCTGTCTTATCCAGTCTGGTGTCCTGTCTTTTCCAGTCTGGTCCTGTCTTATCCAGTCTGGTGTCCTGTCTTTTCCAGTCTGGTCCTGTCTTATCCAGTCTGGTCCTGTCTTATCCAGTCTGGTGTCCTGTCTTTTCCAGTCTGGTCCTGTCTTATCCTTACTGTTCCCGAAGCCATTAAATGTAAGTCAGACTGCTCCAGAAAAATATTTTAATGCTGACTATAAAGTGAGTCATTTCTACCATAGCATCTTGCTCAAATTTATTTATTATTGCAAAATCACTCGCAAACTGTTGTTATAAAATTTTCAAAATAAAATATTATTTTGATTTTCAAAAAAAGCCGACTCTGCCGTCAAGAGATATTTCTGAATGTGCCGAAATATGAATTCATAGAAAAATAATTTGCTTTTTAGAAGATCACGAGAAGCGTTGCCTTTTAGCTTGGGGGGGGGGGGGGGGGGGGCAGCAGGTGGATGCGGAGAAAAAAAGCGACAATATGCGACACAAAAAAACAAAGGAAAATTAGCCTGTACAATTTATCACAAGTGTCTGCGGCGAGGTGGCGTCCGAGCGGCGGTCGGAGCGCCATGATAAAACACAAGCAAAAAGTCCAAGTTAGGAAAAACGGCGCTTGCAAAACTGCAGACGTTGCTAAGTTTCTAATAATAATAAAAGTGCATAACAGCAAAAGATATCAGCAAGTAAAGTGTTTTCTAGGAAATAATTTCTAATTCGAAATCGCGCCAAAATGAGTTTTCAATACCTATCTAATGCATCGTTAATAACTTTTAGCATTGATATTTTTGTCGTTTGCGATAATAACTCTAGAATTATTTACGGATTTTGGCGCCGGTTTGAATTCAAAATAAATTCTATAATATTTGAGGTGGCAATTATCAAAAACTATTCTATCTAGAGCGAGACACGAACCTGACGGGGCGAGGTCAAGCAGTGGGTCACATGATCTCTGACAAAAATACACATTTTTTAGCAAGCAAAAATATACGTTTCGACATAAAAAGGGTGCACTTTGTGTTTATGACAAATTTTGTAACGCCATTCATTCCGCTGCGCATAGTTAAACAAATAATCTAAAGCGAGTTGATAAGTTGTACTCTGAACCAAAACCGGGTGACGCTGACAGACAGACGATAGAACTGTTGGAGCAAAGACAACGCATAGTCATGTACATTGAAATAAAAGTTTTTGTGTAATAAATAGTCTTTTACGACTTAGCAACATTTACGATGACGTAGCAAGTTAATCAACGCTATAACGAAATAGAAATCGGGGATTTAAGAAAATTACTATCGTAATGTCAATTAGCATGTCTCTTTTTGCAATTTTTTTTAAAATATCGACAAATCACATCCATACTACTTATTGTGTTTTGTGCCAAATAAAAATCGACTTGCAGTCCGACGCGTGGTCAAAGTACACTTTTTATCTATGACAGCTGTCACTCAAGCAGCCGGTGCCACTCGGCGATCTGCTTCCTCGGGCAGTTCATCACCTCCTGCCAGTGCTTGTCCGGCAGGTCGCCCTTGGCCAGGCCCAGCTCCAGCCGGCCAATCACCTCGTTCTTGGTCACGCGGTCCCAGTCCAGCACCAGCATCTCTAGCGACAGCTGGTGCAGGCCCTCGTTAGGCGGCACTTCGAACACGAACGACTCGTTGTAGACGGGGTTCAGAGTGCGCTTCTTCACGTGGGTCTTCTTCTTGGCGATGCGCTGGCCGTTGTACAGCAGGTAGAGCTTGACGTACGGATCGCCTACGGGGGGGGTGGGGGCGGTTGAAAGTTCGATGCTTTCAAAATGAGTTTTTGGATCCTCGTCACCAAAGTTCATCTCATCTGCTTCACCTTGCAGCCCTGCATCATTAAAGGCGATGTTAATTTATATTTTTGTTATTATAGATAAAAATTATTGACTATCTGGCCGTTAACATTTCATCAGGCCAATCTATTTTTAGAATCAAGCTACTCAATTTGGCTCCGCTGCAGTGCAGGCAGGAAACGCCAAGCATCCAGCATTGATGGCCAGCGACACTAACCTGAGTCAGTCGGTCATCACAAGCCGGGAAATGTGAGGGAGAGGCCGCGGCTGGGAATCAGGCTGGTTGCTGGGCAAAGCGGGGCGCAGCTTCTATTAAAACTGAAATTTGACAGTCAGCCGCCCGGCCTCTAATTGATTGACTTTCCGGTCGCCTGCCTGCACGACCGGCCGACAATGCAAATTTCCCATGCAACCCCCCACCCCCGGCGCCCGGTTACTTTTCAGTAATTCAGTTTCGGGTTTCTCCCCCCTAAGGCTCAAGTCTAATCTCCGCCGCCGCCGCCGCCCGCTCAGATTCCCGAGCGAATTTGCCGCCCTGCGTGCCTCAGTCTGGCCGGCACGGAAGACCAGATGAGGCCCCAGATGAAGCCCAGCGTGGAAGGCTGTTTGCCAGAAGAGAGTGAGTGGCCCGGCTATATTTAGCAGTGGCGGTAATGAAACTGGCGCTAGGGACGGAGCGAGAGCTTTGTTTGCGTGTCGGGAGCAGCTGCACTTTACCGGCGGACCGGAGGGGAGCAGCGGCAGTAGGGAAGAAACGGGAGAAGGCTCGGCCGCAACGGCGAGAAACAGCCGGACCCCCCTCTCTGCTTCGCCTCAATTATTAATGGCTGGGCCGGGCTCCTTGCCTCAGGCTCCAAAGTCTCGCCTTCCTCATTTCCCCGCATCTTTGTATTGATTTGAGGCGCTGAGTTGCGGGACAGGGAGGGCCGCCTTTGTCCTTTCTTTCCCTCCTGTTGTATCTGCAGGCCGTTCCGCGCCGCAGATCCCCCCAGCCGCCTGGTCCATCAGTATTCCGCGTGCACTCGGCAAACAACTGGGAAATTTCCATCTGTCAAGGTCGCACGCGCGGCTAGCCAAGGCCGGCCTGCTAAGTGTGCGCGCAAAGAGCCGGGAGAGGGGCGTAAAATTAGTGCGAAATCCGGGGCCGAAAGGAGCTACAGGTAATTACCTGCTGCCCAGCTGCTGTGGACTAAGGGTGAAATACCGGAGATGGATCGGGTAATGCCTTGAGGCGCTCAGGATGCATTCAGGCAATGAGTTCAGGCACTGTGCTCATAAAATGTGTTCAAGCAAGCCACGCATTGATGGCAATAAATCACCGAAACTCTCACCCGCCAAGCCTGTCACGTCCATTTTGGGCAGGTTCCGGGCCTTCAGCACCACGGCGGTTAGGCGGCTGGCCGCGGGCTGGTAGCAGAGACTCACGAGCAGCTCGCCCCGGTTTTGGTTGCGAATCTGCGATGCAAGATGGCACAATGTCAACTGCAACTGATTTCGGGAAATGGCTTTCAGCTTTTAGTTGGTTTGTTAATCTGACCTTGAACTGGCGCGGCTGAATGTCGCGCGTGATGGAGAACGGATCATCCTGCGGGTCCATGTCGCCCAGGGGCAGCAGGACCTCGCCAATGATCTCGTCGCGCGAGAATCTATCGAAGCTGAGCACCACGAAGTGCAGGCTGGTGGCGCGCACCTGGCCGGGCTTCATGCCGTAGAAGCTGAAGGTCTCCTCGAATACCGGGCTGCAGGTGCGGCGCAGGACGCGCGTCTTCACCTTGTGCCGCTTCTCCGGCAGCAGCTGCAGCTTCACGTAGGGATCTGCAGCGGCGCCCGGGGCCTGCGGGTCCCTCGAGGGCAGGTCGTCACACCGGATGACCGTCACCAGCAGCGTCTGCTTCACCTTGTCATACAGCACCGAGAAGGTGAGACTGCCCAGCTGCTGCTGCTGCTCGGGCGGCTGCTGCGACAGTCGCTGCTGTCGCTGCTCCGGATCACCGTCGGCTGGCGAGCTGCCCTCCGACATCATGCGCAAACCGCCGCCGGCTGCCCCGCCGTCCGGCGAAATCGACGACGAACTGCCGAGGCGGCCACCGCGGCCTGCCAGCTGCTGCTGCTGCTGCTGCCGCTCCGCCTGTATCCTCGGCCCGCATCCGCACGATTTGCCGAGCATGCCCGCATTAATGCGGAACTCTCGGTCCTCCTCGGCGAGGCCGCGCCGGATGGCGCTGGTGAGCTTCTGCCTGGGCGACTCTTCGCGGCGTCGCTTCAGCGCCCGGTAGCCCAAGGCGGCCAGGCCGGCGACGGCGAACACGGCGGCGACAGTCAGGCCGACCAGGGCGCCGATGCTGAGGCCGCCGACCTGAGTCGCTGAACATCAGCAGCGGCGGGGTAGAGCGGCAGGGGGGATCAGTTGGACTGTCAAACGCAACGAACAATTCTCTTTGCACTCACCTCCTTGGGCGTCGGCGCCGATCCCCGAAGGATCGCCGCTCGCCAACGGAGCCATTCAACTGTTAAGCTGCTGATTCTGCGCTGCTGCTGTCAGAATTAGTGGCCGTCTGTCCGTCTGTCTGTCTGTCTGTCTGTCTGTCTCTGTCGTTTTCTTCGTTCGCTTGGCGCTCTGATCGATCCGGTGCTCCGCACGGTGGCTTAAATCCGTCTGCTCGAACTCTACAACGCAGCCAGGCGAGAGCTGATCGATGCCCCGCTCTGAGGTCCGGGGGGCGGCAGGATGGGCCTGAGGGAGGAGGGGGATGAGGCGCCGGACTCAGCTGGGCCGCCTCAGACAGGCATGACTGATTGGCCGCTCGGATTGATTCGGGGGGGGGGGCAGGGCGGCACTTGGGCGAGGAGGCTGGCCGTAAAGACGGAGATGAAGGAGTTGGCGGACTGGAGGCCGCACTGGCTATCGATTTTTGTGCTGTCCGAGCGTTCAGTGAGCACGAGCTGCCGGGATGCGGGAGCAGCAGCAGCAGGAGCAGCAGGAGGAGAAGGAAAGGAGTTTAAGAGTGAAGAGAGATGGGTGAGCTGGCTCTAGTCAGCGGCAGACTGGGAAATGGAGAGAGGGGGTGGAAAGAATGTGCTGGGGACTAAAAATAGACGCATCAGTGGGCCAAGTGGCGGTGAAGGGCTCGGGCGGGCTGCAGGAACGCCAGGGCGAGAGACTGAGGGGAGCGGAGACGCTCAGATGGAGAGACTTGGCTGGCCCTTCTGAGTTTGGAGTGGGAAGCGAAGGCAAGAGGTGAAACATGATTGGGGATGAGGGATTGGGAAGCTTAGGGCAGGGACTTTATTCAGGTTCCCTTCCCTTGGTTATCTCCCGCCATCCTGGCTTTCTCAGCACCCACTCCGCGTGTTTTTCTGGCGCCCAAAACACAACACGGGAGGCAGTGGCTATTTTGAGCAGCAGTTTGACGAAGGCCCACTTCTACTCAGAGCTGGCTGGGACTGAGTTGAGCAGGACGGAGGTAGAGAGGGATCAGAGCACTCATTTTCTCGCTGCCTTGTGAGCAGAACTGGCGACCATCAATGTTGGGTCGGGCTCAGTGTAGGATTAAAAATTCTCTGCTCTTCGTCTCTCTGACTGCTGCAGCCGACCCTAAAAGTGGACGCAAGTCCTTGACAGTTCATGTCCTTGATGTTGGTGTTTTTGCACTCAGTAAGTCCACCCGATAGCCTATTATCTCAGCCAGTCACTCACTCACTCACTCACTCACCCACTCACTCACTCACTCACTCACTCACTTACTCACTCACTCACTCACTTACTCACCCACTCACTCACTCACTCACTCACTCACTCACTTACTCACTCACTCACTCACTCACTCACTCGCTCACTTACTCACTCACTCACTTACTCACTCACTCACTCGCTCACTCACTCACTTACGAAATCCTCCACGAGATCTAATTAAATCCTAATTCTATCTGAAGTGCCACTCGATAGTTTCCGTAAGTGTTGCGAGGGTGTGAAAAATAAGTGAAAAATAGCCAGACGGAATTTAGAAAATCCAACTGAAATTTGAGACAGGGCAGGCCAGCTCACGCAGGACTCACCATGCACTGTCAGACAACCAGGAAGAAATTCGGATTTAATTCCCTCGCTAAAGGATGAACTCATTCGAAACTTTTGCGCGTCTACTTAAATAGGAGATTTCTATAATTAAGAAGAAATCTTTCAAACCTTACTACTTTTATGAGTTCAGTAGTCAGCAGCAGATCACACCGTAGGCTTCACCGCTCTACAGAACGCACTGCCTCGTTCTATGCCTATCTAACCCAGGTTGCGGGCTGACAGACTGGCGCGATGGCAGCAGCTGGGCAACAAAGATTCTGCGTCGGAAGTGTCGAGAACAGGCAGCCTGACTGCTGCCGCTCCTAGCAGCAGATGTTCACTATGGTTGAGCATCATTCTAATTAGGAAAATTGCTTGCACCTGAGGCAGCCCCAAGAGGCCTCGCCTTAATTACACGGCTCCCCCCTAACCGCCTGACTCGATCACCCCTAGGCGAGCAGCGCGGCTCAAGTCGAAGTCTTTTTGTTCTTTCGATATGAAAGAGGCGACATGACAGCCCGTCTTGAAGAGGCGGCTCTTCCGGCCCTCTCAGCTGTCCTACAGGCTGAGCCCGTTTCTGTCCGGGGAGACTGTTTCCCATTTTGTAAACACGAGCTGCACATGAGAGCCACAATTTTTCCTCCTTCTTTGCCGAAAAGGGATTTGCTGATTTCCTTTGCGTAAGGCCCTAAGGGATTAATATGTGCAAGTCCTCGCAGCTGGAACTGTAAAAAAGTTTTCGAGCTTTCCGAGTGGGGATCAGAGAGCGGACAATCTTCCCACGCAAGTGTGAATTCTGCCAGCCCTGATAAGGCATGCCTCCCTGAGTTCCAGTTTGGCTTGCCAGCTCCCCCAGGTTGAAACGGGCCGACAAGCCGGATTAGCGGCGCCACCCCCCTCCCCCCTGACCAGCTGGAGCTGCCCCGATCGGCAGCCAATTGGAGCTGCTGAAGCGACTCTTCCGGTCTCCAACGCAAATAAAAACATTTCGTGCCGTGCCAGGTTGGTGCCGACTCGCCATTGAGGATTCTTCCTCCCGCGGCATTTTATCGGGACAGCTCTCTGCCAGCCGCCCTCAGCCGAAGCGGAGTGCGACAACAGCGGGAAAAAGCGCCCGCGAGTGGGGAATACAGAGAGGGGAGAGAAATACAGCGGAGCCGACTGAGCTCTGCATCGATAGGAGCAGGGAGCTCAGGGGACGGAAATCACGGAACAGCCGCTCGCCTTGCTTCCCTTTGTCTTCCCCACCCCTCATTAGGGATCAGCCGTTCAGATTTGGGAAGAAGATCAGAGAAGGTAAAACTGCAATTTCGAACGGAAGCGAAGCCCAAGCGCCGTTTTGTGAGCCGCTTCTGCAGCCCGGATGAGCACCAGCCTGAGTTCGCGCGACTCCCGCGTGAGGCCGCGCCTCACCTCGCTGACCAACTCGCAGAAAATTGTCCGAGCTCGCCAGTCGACCTTCGCGCCCAGCTGCCTGCTGCGGCTGAAGGCCTTCCACGAGAGCGCCGGCTCGGCGTCGCACGGGACGGCGCCCAACGAGTTCCTGCTGCTGCCCAGCGAGATTCTTCTCCCGGATTTCGTCTGCGAAGTTCGCCACGGACCGCTGGGCGAGCAGCAGCGGCGCGGCACCCTGCTGGTCCTGGCCGACGGGCTGCTGCTGATCGCCCAGGCCGAGCAGGCGGCCGCGGCCAACTCCGCTGCGACGGCTGCACCATCGGCAGAGGCCATCAGCTGCAGCTCCGACCTGCTGGAGCAGTGGGCGACGCGGGGCGTCAGCAGGTCCGAGTGGCAGGCAGCCGCGCCCAGCCTCGCCCCGCAGATCAGCGTCTGCCTGCACCGCTTCACCCTGGAGCTCATCAGCAGCTTCTCCATTGTGCTGGCCTCGCCGAACCTCACCCTGGAGTTCACGCCGACCACGTACAACTCGCAGAGCCTGTTCGAGCTGCTGTGCGCTCACAAGGATCTGGACATCGCCCAGCTGTTCCTCAATCTGCAGGGGGACACAAAACCAACCTTCTTGGGCCTGGAGTCGCAGCGTCACGTGTCGCAGGTCTCGCTGCTGTCCCAGGTGCCGCTCTCGTCCAGTCCGTGCTCGACTAAGTTTTTCAAGAAGAAGTTCGACTCGCTCTGGGGCTACTTCAGCATCCGAGCGCCAATCAATGAGAATTCGAAGATGTTCTATGGGGCCATCGCTTATCCCGACCTGGAGGGAAATTTGCAGGTGCGTTTTAAAAATTTTTAGGGGAGCATAAGGAGTTGTGTTTGAGTCGCTTGAGGGAGACTGTTTGAGTCGCTTGAGGGAGGCTGTTTGAGTCGCTTGTGGGAGACTGTTTGAGTCGCTTGAGGGAGACCGTTTGAGCCGCTTGAGGGAGACTGCCGTGTCTGATGGAGCTGTGTTTCACTCGCTTGAGGGAGACTGTTTGAGTCGCTTGAGGGAGGCTGTTTGAGTCGCTTGTGGGAGACTGCCGTGTCTGATGGAGCTGTGTTTCACTCGCTTGAGGGAGACTGCCGTGTCTGATGGAGCTGTGTTTGAGTCGCTTGGGAGAGATTGAGTGTATTTTGCAGAATCCAAAGGACAGCGGGACACATGCCTCATGAAATCAAGATGAATCAATAAAATTTCAACCAACAGGTGACGCGCAAGGCCAAATCGAAACGTCAGAAGCTCTGGACGGTGCTGAAGGGCCAGACAGTGTACATGTTCAAGAAGCGGTCGAGCGCCTGCAACGCCGAGTACGAAGTCAACCTGGAGAACCTCAGCCAGCTGGAAGTGCAGGACGAGCCGGCCAAGGAGCTGAGCAAGCGGGACCAGCAGCTGGCCTCGGCCATGTCCATGTCTGGCGGCGGCATCAAGACCCTGGCGCTGCGCTTCGCCAGCTCGAAGAAGAGCGTCTACCTGACGCCACTGGACAGGTTCGACTTCAACCGCTGGGAGGAGGCGCTCAGGCGGGCGATGCTGGGCGAGAAGCGGCCGGACAGGGACCGCGGCTTAGATGGCGGCGGCAGCGGCGGCGGCGGTGGCAGCCTGCTGCAGGCCAGGCGGATATCCGGCCTGAGCAACAGCTTCCACAATCTGTCCTCGGCCAATAACAGCGGGCCGCAGTCGCCGACTTCGCACGCCAGGAAGGAGAGCAAGCTGGGGCTGGGCATCGTGAGTGGCAGCCGTTCTGTCTGATCGTTGCTTAGCTGATTTCAGAATGAATTAATTAGAATTTAACATTTCTAAGAAGCGTAAAAGTTTTCTAAGAAACATAAATCTACTATACTTAACGTCTAATGTGTGTCTGTGTGGAACGATGTAGAGCTCGAACGGCTCAACCGATTTTGATCAAATTTGCACCAAAAGATTATAGTAAAAATTAGAACTTAAAATTTCTAAGAAGCATAAAAGTTCTAAGAAACATAAAAGTTTTCTAAGCAACATAATAATTTCTAAGAAAAATGAATATTATCTAAGAAACATACATAATTTTTAAGAAAAGTAAATTAGTTTGAAGACAGAAAATTTCTAAGAAACAAATAATTCCTAAGAAATACATATAGCTTTAAAGAAAAAGATATTTCTTAGAAAACGCGATGAATTCTAAGAAACCTTAGCGAGACAATTAGAAAATGCGTTTTTAACTTAAAGCCAGTGAAATTCCTTTCTTTGAAAATAAAAATTTCAAGGAACAAACGAATTAAAAGAAGCCTTAAAATACGCTCGTAGTAGCTAAGAAAACTTATTAGCAGTCAAATGCAAGGGAAATTAATAAATTATGCTGTGAAATACTACATTCTTCTAATATCTTATCACTAAGCGTATTGGTTCGAAATATGAAAGAAAACCCACAAGCTAAAAAGCGCAGAAGATGTACTCTGGCTTTCACAAGGCTGGTTTTATGTGAACAAAATCGTGAACTTCATGCCACCACGAGATCCCAGCTAATCCACTGAGGCGCCTCAGGCTGTGGCGAGGCTTACTTAGCAAAAATTGTCATGAAATATTATTTCTATCTTGCTGTCTGAGCTGAATTATAATTAAAAGTGCACATAAGAGAACAGAGCGGCATCCGCAACCCTCCACTCACTCGTCAGAGAATGAATTGCGTGGCGGCATTCAAGCTGTTGAGACATCTCTGCTCTCTCGCAGAAGGCTTGCTGCATATTTATTCTAAAGCCCGTAGAAAAACTAAAACAATGCCCCGCATTTCTGGATGAAAGAACAGGGTAGATTGCTAATCTATAGCCCGTGGATGAAGGAGCAGAGTGGATTGCTAATCTATAGCCCGTGGATGAAGGAGCAGAGTGGATTGCTAATCTATAGCCCGTGGGTGAAGGAGCAGAGTGGATTGCTAATCTATAGCCCATGGATGAAGGAGCAGAGTGGATTGCTAATCTACAGCCCTTGGGTGACGGAGCAGAGTGGATTGCTAATCTACAGCCCATGGGTGAAGGAACAGAGCGGATTTCTAATCTATAGCCCGTGGGTGAAGGAACAGAGTGGATTGCTAATCTATAGCCCGTGGGTGAAGGAACAGAGTAGATTGCTAATCTAATTAATCTATCTAGGGAACCTTAGACATAGTTTGTGCGACAAAGGTCAAATAAAATTAAGTGAAAAATGTCAATTTCTCGTTATAATTTGCGCCCAAAACTTTCGAACCTTTCTCAGAAAATTTGAAATGCAATTGCAGACACGCGGCAGTCGGGAGCTCATGGCCTCGTGCAACAACCTCGACGAGCTGAGCGCCATGCGTAAGTGACGGCTGACGAATACAAAAATGGATTTTTTAAAGTACTCATCTAGTTTTAAGTGTCAGGAAGGGAACAAAGCAAGTGTCAGGAGGGAAACAAGGCAAGTGTCAGGAAGGAAGCAAAGCAAGTGTCAGGAAGGAAGCAAAGCAAGTGTCAGGAAGGAAACAAAGCAAGTGTCAGGAAGGAAGCAAAGCAAGTGTCAGGAAGGAAGCAAAGCAAGTGTCAGGAAGGAAGCAAAGCAAGTGTCAGGAAGGAAGCAAAGCAAGTGTCAGGAAGGAAGCAAAGCAAGTGTCAGGAAGGAAACAAAGCAAGTGTCAGGAAGGAAGCAAAGCAAGTGTCAGGAAGGAAGCAAAGCAAGTGTCAGGAAGGAAGCAAAGCAGGTGTCAGGAAGGAAGCAAAGCAAGTGTCAGGAAGGAAGCAAAGCAAGTGTCAGGAAGGAAGCAAAGCAAGTGTCAGGAAGGAAATAAAGCAAGTGTCAGGAAGGAAGCAAAGCAAGTGTCAGGAAGGAAGCAAAGCAAGTGTCAGGAAGGAAGCAAAGCAAGTGTCAGGAAGGAAGCAAAGCAAGTGTCAGGAAGGAAGCAAAGCAAGTGTCAGGAAGGAAGCAAAGCAAGTGTCAGGAAGGAAGCAAAGCAAGTGTCAGGAAGGAAGCAAAGCAAGTGTCAGGAAGGAAGCAAAGCAAGTGTCAGGAAGGAAGCAAAGCAAGTGTCAGGAAGGAAGCAAAGCAAGTGTCAGGAAGGAAGCAAAGCAAGTGTCAGGAAGGAAGCAAAGCAAGTGTCAGGAAGGAAGCAAAGCAAGTGTCAGGAAGGAAGCAAAGCAAGTGTCAGGAAGGAAGCAAAGCAAGTGTCAGGAAGGAAGCAAAGCAAGTGTCAGGAAGGAAATAAAGCAAGTGTCAGGAAGGAAGCAAGCAAGTGTCAGGAAGGAAGCAAAGCAAGTGTCAGGAAGTAAGCAAGCAAGTGTCAGGAAGGAAGCAAAGCAAGTGTCAGGAAGGAAGCAAGCAAGTGTCAGGAAGGAAGCAAAGCAAGTGTCAGGAAGGAAGCAAAGTAAGTGTCAGGAAGGAAGCAAAGCAAGTGTCAGGAAGGAAACAAAGCCGAAGCAACTTTCCTGACCTGAGAGTGTCAGGGAGGCCAAAGCCAAATCATCTGCGTCAAACAGCCCAAAAATGTTTCAATAGGAGAAAAATTGTTTCCCGAGCTTTCATAAATTTCTCTCTTTCGCATCGCAGCCGCCTCTCCAGTTCGCTCACCAAAATACGCCGGAGTCATGGCAACCGCCGCGGCCGCCGCCGGCTCGTCGCGTCCAGCGCCGATCATCACCGTCAACTGCTACGCTGACGATGTCGATGCTGAAGCCAACTTGGACGAGGAGGCTGGAGTGAGTTTCGGCCGAGAACTAACTTTGGGAAAACGCCGGGGAACACGAAAATCCCAATATTTTTTTCGACACCCCTCGTATTCGAAATTTCGGGTTCAAAGATTAATCCATCAAATTTTGCCATCCTGTCAGCGGGACTGCCGCACGCTCAGGTTGCTAGCAGGCCCTGCACTGCCATGCCCAGTTGACACAGGAAACATGGCGGGGGGGACAGGAATTAAACCAGGCTACGGCTAGGGGGACGGGATTCGAGCCTCACGCATCTTCCACCGGAGTCTGATTATTCAGAAAGATTAGAAATTCGCTTTAATGCCTGGTCAGAGGCGCTTAGATAATCCTTTGACGTGGGAACTGTTATCACCTTTGCTATTTGATCCAATATCCCCCTGTTAATCCTGTATTCAGAGATCCCTATTTCAATTGCCTTACATGGGATCTCTAAAATCCTTCTTCTCAAGCACCATTTTGTTTAGCTCAGTCTCCCCTGATCCCTCCTGACCCAACCTCCCCTGACCCAATCTCCCCTGACCCAATCTCCCCTGACCCAAACTCCCCTGAGCCAATTACTCCTGACCCAACCTCCCCTGACCCAATCCCCTGACCTAATATTCCCTGAACCAACGCCCGCCCGACCCGCAGTTCCACCGGGCATCGCTGGAGTCGCTGGACCAGCTGACCCCGGAGGCGATCGCCGAGCTAAAGCGCCGTCGAATCTCTACGCAGATTCAGGTGAGCAGCTGGCCAATTCAATGTCAGAATGAGATAAGAGTCAGAAAATAAACCCGAATCCGAATTGCAGCTGGACTCGCTGCGCTCCGAGGTGAAGAAGCGCGAGTCGTGCCTGACGCCGCAGCAGATCCAGAATCTCAACTCGCAGATGTCGGATCTGTACGAGGAGCTGCGCGACATGGAGGTCACCATCGCCAGGATTGACCGCGGCGACAGCGGCCGGGGCGGCCGGAGAAAGAAGGGCAGCTTCTAAATTGAAGTTAATTATTAAATCGAATGGTTGAAGAGTGTGAAACGCGTTTTTCGTTAAATTCGTAGCTATCTAAACAAAACTCCTGAGCCGCTGTGACCAGCTAAAGTTAAAAAAGCGGATTTATGACTCGATCTTAATAGTAAAAAAATTTTAGCAGTATCAATGTAATTGGTCATTTTGTTTGTGATTTTATTCAAGTTTCAATAGAAAATAATTCCAAGAAAGTCGCTTGTTGTTAAAACGCTTGATAAGAGTAAAAAGTAAAATTATTCTGCTAAGCCTGTTTTCATTTCTATTTCTGTTGCGTCCCTGCTTTTTCACTCAGTGTTTTTAGATGTTTTTAACTCAGCACAATTGTGTAACAGGGTTACAGGCCAAGTGAGAGCGTGGATCCGACCCTTTATTGTGTTCTAAAAAAGACAAAAAACTATTCCGTTTAAAAGCAATTTTTTGCGATTGCCTGACACATCCAACTCAGTTCGGCATGCAAATGCTTCACTCGACCGCTCGAAATAAATAAAAGGATATTTAAAAATAAAACGACCATTTTTATATCTAGGCTGAACTGTTGAAAGCAAAAAGCGCACAAAGCGTTCACGCTTGTCCGTTGGAATTAATTTGCTGCCACTTTTTTGGCTGGATGCGCTGAAGAGGAGCAGCTGCAGGGTGGGGGGGGGGGAGCAGATTCCTTGGGGAGCTGCGCCAGAAAATTCCTAGCCATGATGAATGACCGGGTGGAGAACGAGGCTGTGCGCTCTTACAAGCCTCTTTTTTGCTCCTAAAGGCTCCGAATACAGAGAGAGAGAGAGAGAGAGACAGCCAGCTAGCTAAAGTGCGGCGCTCAATGAAGCAGTTGCCAGGGGCTTCTGTCGGGTAATTTCTCGAGCGTATGAATTCTGACCTTCCCCATATTCGCTTCATCTTCATCTACTCCGCAGCAGAAACTCATCCGGTTCAAATAAATGGACCGAAATGCTCGAGCAGGCGCGGGTCCCGATCTCTGCAGAAGATTAAAGAAAACAATCTGACTGCCCGCTTCTCTACTGCGAATTCATAGCAGTATCCGGGTAGGGGGTCGGGCAAAGACAAGCTTCAACCCCTATATACCCTATTAGCTGATTCTGTTGCTTAGCTGGAACTTCGGCTTGGATGCATCGCTTGGGCGGCCGGTTTGGACTGTCACGCAAAGTAATTTAATGCGTCTTAGATGGTGCTGCTGAGGAAGGCGAACTAGTAGCGCCAGCAATTAATTCCAAGATAATTTGCAAACCCCTGCTGTAATTGTAAATAAATTTTTTGCGGAGCAGGTAAGAAAAAATTGCTAAAATACAAAGCCCAGAGAGTCCGCGCGGCAGTCAGAAATGACGCCTTTTCCGTTCAGCGTAGGTCATGAATGTCCATGCAAAGCGTTAGCATTGTACAGTTTCTCACTTCTCTGTGCTGAAAGCTGATAGCTAAGCAAACAAGGAGGGCGAACAGAGCGGCTCATTCGCTGACTGTCCAACCCCCTTCAAAAGAAAATCGCCCACCCCCCACATTTCACACCTTCCTTCACCTCTTACAGAGCACCTGCAGCTTAAAATTGGCCTCCCACCCCACTTTGTGTATTCCAAGTCTACCACCTCACGCCATTGAATTTTCCTACCCCCAGCTAATTACTGATTGGCTGGAAACTGTAGCCACTCCAGCATTTAAATTTATCTAATTTTAGAATTTAGGCTGGACGCCTTGGGTTATATGGCTACAAGTAAGCGTTTCCATTTCACACCTTGCTATCAGCAGTGCAACGCGTGCGAAGTTGGAAACCCATCGGAATAAAATCCAGATCAGATATGCCCCTGACAGCCTGCCAGAAGGCGGTAGCCACAGCCGCTTGTGCTGCTGCCGTCATCTCTGCCATCCTGCTTTGGGGCGTCGGCGCCGAGGCCATGCACTTTGGCGACTACCTGCACGGCACATTGCTGCTGGCTGCTGCCGCATCGGCCAGCGTTCTCGAGTCTCTGACGGCCTGGCAGTACATTGACTGGAGGCGAAGCCGCTTTGTGTCGGAGGCGGTGCCGCCCAGCTGTCGCATGCCGAAGAGGCTCCGGGCCGTTGACAACTACAGACGGGCTGGTGTGTACGCCCTGCTCAGCGTCCCCTGCTTCATCCAGCTGCAGTGCTTCTGGCTGCCCGCTGTGCCGGGTAAGTGGGCGATGAGTTGCCAAATCATCAGTTGCCAAGTGGTTTTTAGCAGCCAACATTTTTTAACCGCAGGCACAATGCTTATTCTGGCGGCTGGGCTTTACACGGCGAAGTACTTCTGTCTGGTCAGCAGGCAGCGAGCCCTTGTTAAAGTGCCAACTTTTGTCCGGTAAGTCCGAAGCGAATAATATAATGTTCGAATGATTTGATTGGCTGCCAAGCTAAAGCCCGTTCCCGCCGAATTTCTCTCTCTCTACTCTTTGCTAAACCTGATTGGCTAAGCCTACAAAAACACCTGCTTCCCCCGCCTCTCCGCGCCGCATGCAGCTTCAAGGACGAGGCGGCTGTGGCGGAAACTTCCAGCCCAGCTCAGCCGGCCCGGCCAGACTCCGACGTCGGCCGACTCAGCCATCAGTCCTCGTTCGCCTCGACCCAGTCGGCCTGCTCCGGCCAGCCGATCAACGGCTCCAAGGACTCCGGCATCGAGGCCACCCAGCAGCTGGCGGCTTCCGCCAACGCGCCGGAGGAAGTGCCGGGCAAAAGCCGGCGGATCCGCGCGCTGACCCGCGCCTGCTCCAGCTCGCCAGATCGGCGCTGCCTCATCAACGAGGAGGACAATCTGAGCTTGCGCGACTGAAGGCGCGCTCAAGCAGGGCCGTTAGATACTGGCAGAAAAAAATAGTACTGAGTTCGCAACTGACTACTGACAATCAGTAGCATGAACGGATTTCTAGTGTAAAAGAAAAAATATCGAAATTTCGACCCATCATTTTAAATTTGCTTCGCTAACTAAAAAATATTTTCTCAATTGCTGATTTCTGACACCCCTTGTCCATTTTTGCCAAAAAACATTTTTTTGCGCTCCTTGTTTCCGACTGTTACGTCAAATATATTGAAACTTTTTCTTGGTTAATTTTTCGCTAAAAGAAATATTTCGTCCCAATTAAACGGCTGCTTGGTCTGTTAACTCAGTTAACTTGCGAAATCATATCATATGGGACTTGGGAAGTAGTTTTTATTTTGCATCAACAGAAAACCCGCAATATATTATATTTTCAAGTCCACTAGAACAGTCATGAAAGCCCTTGCTAGTCGGTTGTGTCAGCTGCTCTGCTGCAAGGGATTTCATTGCGACGTCCCTGCTGTTGGGAGCGGAGGGGGACGGCAGACTTAGGCGCGGGGGGGATGAGGCACGAGATGAGTCTCAGCTCAGTATATCGACTTCTCCTCGAGCCGGATTAATCAGGACGCGGCCATGATGAAATTAATTTTGCTCAAATTCGACTCACTGAGCCGCAGCGGGGCAGTGAGCACGCCCACTCTGCCTCCCCTCCCCCTTAGCGACAGAGCTTTCCGCCACGGGGATCTGGCCAGGTCTCTATTTCATATCCGTCTTGCTTTTCATATTTTTTAGTGCCTCGAAGCGGCAAATTCGGATCCTTTGGAGCCGAATATGGGAATACTGCGGCAACTACTACGGCTAAGTCTGCTGGGGATTTCCCTAATTCTGATCCCGTTGCTGACACATTGCACCCTTGGGTCGAGGGAGGAGTTGGAGCGGTTTGTTCTTAAAGTAGGCAATCCACTTTGATTGTCACGGTCTCAAAAGCCGAAAAAGATAAAAGAACCGACTCAAACCGTTTTTCCTGCGGATGCTTTTGGTCAGCCAGAAAGGCATTCGATTTTAGCTTATCTTAGGCCAGAGAGAAGCGATGCTGGGATGTCTCATTGGCCGCAGATGGGTCAGAGTGAGATGGGTCAGAGTGAGACAGGTTAAAGTGAGATGGGTTAGAGTGGGATGGGTCAGAGTGAGACGGGTCAGAGTGAGATGGGTCAGAGTGAGACGGGTCAGAGTGAGATGGGTCAGAGTGAGACGGGTCAGAGTGAGACGGGTCAGAATGAGATGGGTCAGAGTGAGACGGGTCAGAATGAGATGGGTCAGAGTGAGACGGGTCAGAGTGAGACGGGTCAGAGTGAGATGGATCAGAGTGAATGGGTCAGAGTGAGACGGGTCAGAGTGAGATGGGTCAGAGTGAGACGGGTCAGAGTGAATGGGTCAGAGTCAGACGGGTCAGAGTGAGATGGGTCAGAGTGAGACGGGTCAGAGTGAGACGGGTCAGAGTGAGACGGGTCAGAATGAGATGGGTCAGAGTGAGACGGGTCAGAGTGAGACGGGTCAGAGTGAGATGAGTCAGAGTGAGACGGGTCAGAGTGAGACGGGTCAGAATGAGATGGGTCAGAGTGAGACGGGTCAGAGTGAGACGGGTCAGAATGAGATGGATCAGAGTGAGACGGGTCAGAGTGAGACGGGTCAGAGTGAGACGGGTCAGAATGAGATGGATCAGAGTGAGACGGGTCAGAGTGAGACGGGTCAGAGTGAGACGGGTCAGAATGAGATGGGTCAGAGTGAGACGGGTCAGTGTGAGACGGGTCAGATTGAGATGGATCAGAGTGAATGGGTCAGAGTGAGACGGGTCAGAATGAGATGGATCAGAGTGAGACGGGTCAGAGTGAGACGGGTCAGAGTGAGATAGGTCAAAGTGAGCTTGCTGTGAGACTATCAATAGAATACCGTCTACAAAGCGTAAAAGACTTAGCTCGTAATAACTAATGTCAAACTAAAAGTGCTAAAAGAATTCATTGAAGGGCTTCGCAGAAAGAAGGATATCGGCGATAAAAGCCTCATTGGCTGATCTGACGTTCCCTCGAGCAGCGAAGCCAAAAAGAGCTCCATCAGCCTAATCAGCTCAGAAGTCAGTCTGGTGCGAAATAATTTGATCTCGGCCAAGAGTGCCCGTCGGCAGTTGCCTGCAGCAAAGCGAAGCACGGAGGAATAATTTTAGCACCGACTTCGAATTATCTCATTTCATTTTCTTCTAGTTGATTTGCGGCTGAAGATTGGCAGAGATTGAATTGGGATGGGTATTGGCATGGAGACAGGGGTGGGATGTGGATGATGATGGGTATTGGCATGGAGACAGGGGTGGGATGTGGATGATGATGGGTATTGGCATGGAGACAGGGGTGGGATGTGGATGATGATGGGTATTGGCATGGAGACAGGGGTGGGATGTGGATGATGATGGGTATTGGCATGGAGACAGGGGTGGGATGTGGATGATGATGGGTATTGGCATGGAGACAGGGGTGGGATGTGGATGATGATGGGTATTGGCATGGAGACAGGGGTGGGATGTGGATGATGATGGGTATTGGCATGGAGACAGGGGTGGGATGTAGATGATGATGGAGAAGGGGATAGGGGTGGGATGTGGATGATGATGGAATGGGGATGGGATGGAGATGGGGGTGAGATGTGGATGTTGATGGGATGGGGATGGAGATGGGGGTGGGATATGGATGATGATGGGATGGGTATGGGGATGGGGATGGAGATGGGGATGGGGATGGGGATAGGGATGGGGATGGGGATGGGGGGTGGGAATGGGGATGGGGATGGGGATTGGAGTGGGAATTGAATGATGATGGGGATGGGCATAAAGAGGATATGGAATGGAGACGATAGCTATGGGAATAATGATGAAGGTAGTGGGCATAAATGCAGTTGCCATGCGGGCAGAAAGCACGCATTAAAGTGCGTGTAGGAATGAAACAAGGATGCGGAATATAGCGCTGTATTTCGTGTGCAAGCCTTGAGTGAGAATGGCAAGTAATAATTTTCAAACCCAATTCCACTCTAATTTCCTATGCAGGCTCTCCAGTTTTCCTTAAGACTTCATCCTTCGGAACGTCCTTCGGCGCTTCTTCAGCTCCCTGCCCGATCACGAGGCCTCCCATTGGTGCTCAGCAGGCGCGCCGCCTGGCCAACGAGTGACAAGAAATTCGGCGCGATGGCACAGCATGGCGGACAGGCCGGCAATTTTTACAGAAAATTTAAATAACAAAAAAAACTAAGGAAGCCGGACTAAAGTTGAGCCTTGGGAAATCTCTTAGCGGAGGTAAGTAAAACAGCTTGTCTTTTTGCATGGCAAATGTTTGACCACTAAAAAAAGTCTGCCGAAATGCGGCAATCAGCAACTGAAAGCAGACACGCAAGACTTGGGAGTTGTGAAAGCATGGCTAGCAGGCGGGTAACACGACTTTGCTCTCCGGACTGGACACGAAGCTGACGAGACTCTTTGCTGCATCTTTTCATTCGGTTCGGAGCTGTCCCGCCTCCATCAATCCGTCCCGGTCCGTCTCATCTAATTTCCAAATCGTTGAAGCTCCGGTCGAAAGGGAGGTCATCGATCAGCCAGCGGAGGCGAGTGGCTGGAATTTTTTTTTTTTAGTCACGGGCTGCCTCTTCAATTCCGCATGGGTAAAAGTACGCCCGTACTTGCCGGTTTCGCATCGTTCTAGGGGTGTCGGCGGGCCGCTCTTTACTGCCGCCTCAAAATTTTCAGAGCAGTTTTGAATTTCATAAAAATTTGCAGAAATCCAGGCATTGGGTCAGACAATTGTGATCGCGTGGTTCGTTTCTGCGAAGCCTTGACATTCGAGGTCGTTTTTGACACTCGTGGGGCCGCGCTTCTTTGCTTAACGGAGTTTGTCACGTCGAGACCGACTTGCAGTTGGCCAGATTTCATCTAGCAACGCAGCGGCGCGTGCAAACAGACTGCAAGGATGCTGCGAGATGAAGCACGCGTCGTTCTGTCCCTGCTGGAGGAGGCCGTCCCGCCTCACCGATCCCCGAAACACGCCGGCATCGGTTTCTGCAACATTTTTCTTTGCCGCACCGACCAGCCAGGCATCGGTGAAACCTGCCCGCCCCCCCCCCCCCCCAGCATCGGCTGATGGAGGAGCCCCGCCAGATACCGCCCGCTGTGCCGGCAGAAAATCCCCGCCAAAATATCCCCATCCCTGACTGATGGCTGGCAGAAGCATCCTCCCTTCTGCGCAAGAAATCCAAGACAGATTCAAATGCTTGGGCCAACTGGGGAAGTGAAGAGAGAACAGAATCCCTGGGATAATTTTGTGCCTCCCCCAGTAATTGCTAAGCCGCAGAGCCCGCAGTTAATGGAGAAAATCTTCCTTAGCCAGAGGGAGGCCCAGGCGATTCTTTCTAGCCCCCCCCCCACCCCGCCACGGTCCACTTGGCCGGTGACCCCCCGCCTCTCCGCGTCACCTGATGTCGGGGGGGGGGGCGCAATACTTGGCCTGCCGCCTCGCCTCCTCATCTGGTTGAAGTCGATGAGGCAGCTTGTCCCTCAATTACTGGCCAATTACCGCAGGGAATGGCTGGCTGGCGAGCTTGTTGAGCTCCCGTTCAGCTTAACTTCGCGTAAAATCTCTCCACGTCGCGAGCGATTAACCTGCGTGGCCAGGCGTCACTGGCTGGTAGAAACTGCCCGAATCTGACCCTCGAATTTCAAGCGCCCATCTTGGCCGGCAATAGAGCTGCACTTTTCTTTCGCACTTCAGATGACGTCAGCCGGGCGGATTTTCCTTCTGTTGAGCGCAGCCGCGGCCGCTGCCGCCTCCGCCTACGCCGGTCACTGCCGACAAGAACGGCGGCGCAGTCGGCTCGGCGACGGCAACTGGTTTGACGGTCTCGACGCTGAACTCGGCATAGCGGCCGTCGAGAGCCTGGTGTGCAGCGGCCTTGGCGCCGGCTCGGCCATTCCCGCCGACGGCTTCGTGTCCCTCCGAGTCGGCGGCGGCCAGCTCGCCGATTTGGACGACCTGCTGGCCCGCCTGCCCGACTCCGCCCGCCTCCGCGAGCTGCTTGTCGCCGGCAACGACATCCGGCGGCTGGTTGGCGGGCCGCTGCATCGGCGGCCGCGGCCGGCCTGGGCCCGCCTCCGTCGGCTGGACCTCGCCGACAATCGCATCGCGACAATCGCGCCCGACTATTTTGCCGCCTTCCCTGAATTGGCCGGCCTCCGTCTGAGCGGCAACCGGCTGCGGACGCTGCCCGCCGCCACCGTCTGGCCGTCCGGGCTGCTCGACCTCCGGCTGGACCGGTGCCAGCTCGCTGCCCTCGATCCCGGGTTCTTCGCCGGCCTGCCGCCGTGGCTGCGCCGGCTCGACCTGGCTCGGAATCGACTTGACGGTCCGTCCGGCTGGTCTGAAGCTATGGAACTTGAAGCCGGAAGTGGAGGCGGAATTGGAGGCGGAAGCGGAGGCGGAAGCGGAGGCGGAAGCGGAGGCGGAAGCGGAGGCGGAAGCGGAGGCGGAAGCGGAGGCGGAAGCGGAGGCGGAAGCGGAGGCGGAAGCGGAGGCGGAAGCGGAGGCGGAAGCGGAGGCGGAAGCGGAGGCGGAAGCGGAGGCGGAAGCGGAGGCGGAAGCGGAGGCGGAAGCGGAGGCGGAAGCGGAGGCGGAAGCGGAGGCGGAAGCGGAGGCGGAAGCGGAGGCGGAAGCGGAGGCGGAAGCGGAGGCGGAAGCGGAGGCGGAAGCGGAGGCGGAAGCGGAGGCGGAAGCGGATCCAATCGCGCAGAGCCGATGCAGGAGTTGGACCTGTCGGGCAACTTGTTCGCCGCCGTGCCGGCGGGTCTCCTGCGGAGTCTTCGCCGACCCATCAGCCGGCTTCGCATGGACGACTCCGGGCGGCTGCTCCGACTGGCGACTGGCGACCTCCGTCTGGCCGGCGTCGAAGTTCACCAGGTGTGGCTGCGGCGCTCCGGCCTGCGGGTTGTCGACGCGGACGTCGCCGATTGGACGGGACTGCGCGAGCTCGACCTGAGCGGCAGTCGCCACCTGGCCTACCTGCATCCCGACGCTGTCTCCGGCGACGAAGGCGACGTCAACGAAACCGGCACCTCGGAGCGCTTTCTCCGACTGGCCGACTGCGGCCTGCGAATATTTTCAGCCGGGTCTGCAGCTTCGCCGCCAGTCAAGGTCGACCTGACCGAAAATCCCCTCTGGTGCGCCTGCGACAACGCTTGGATCGGCCGGAAGCTGCGATCAGTTGAAGGCGCGCCCCGACAGGCGGGCGGAGTCAGCTTCGTCAGGCCGGAGGTGCTTCGCTGCTTCTACTGCGGTGGCGATCAGGCGTGCCCAGCTGGCGGCGAGGCGGGGCACTCGAGCATCGCGATGGTCAACTGGACAGGTGAGACAGTTCGCCGGTAGGCAATGTGTTTCATAGAGGACCACCTTTGTGGCAGAGTTACCATGGCAACTTCTCTACTCGTAATTAATTGGCCTGGAATATGCAGTAAATAATAAATATCAAAGACATCAGTGTAAGTATATACTATGGCCTCAACGTGCAGTAGATATCCGCCTCAAACTGCAGTAGATATCCGCCTCAAACTGCAGTAGATATCCGCCTCAAACTGCAGTAGATATCCGCCTCAAACTGCAGTAGATATCCGCCTCAAACTGCAGTAGATATCCGCCTCAAACTGCAGTAGATATCCGCCTCAAACTGCAGTAGATATCCGCCTCAAACTGCAGTAGATATCCGCCTCAAACTGCAGTAGATATCCGCCTCAAACTGCAGTAGATATCCGCCTCAAACTGCAGTAGATATCCGCCTCAAACTGCAGTAGATATCCGCCTCAAACTGCAGTAGATATCCGCCTCAAACTGCAGTAGATATCCGCCTCAAACTGCAGTAGATATCCGCCTCAAACTGCAGTAGATATCCGCCTCAAACTGCAGTAGATATCCGCCTCAAACTGCAGTAGATATCCGCCTCAAACTGCACTAGATATCGGCCTCAAACTGCAGTAGATATCCGCCTCAAACTGCACTAGATATCGGCCTCAAACTGCAGTAGATATCCGCCTCAAACTGCAGTAGATATCCGCCTCAAACTGCAGTAGATATCCGCCTCAAACTGCAGTAGATATCCGCCTCAAACTGCAGTAGATATCGGCCTCAAACGGCAGTAGATATCCGCCTCAAACTGCAGTAGATATCCGCCTCAAACTGCAGTAGATATCCGCCTCAAACTGCAGTAGATATCCACCTGATACTAGCGCGGTAAATAGCGTGTGCTCAAAATTCAAAATTCCTAATTGTGAAGAACACCAACAAACTGATGAATAAATTGTCCACCACAAAAAAACAATTCAACAAGGCAGCCGATGAGCAGGCAGTCTGCTAGTGAAATAACTGCAAATCGAACCCACAGAAGAAATGCAAGCGCTTGAATTGTGCTGAAGTGTCATTCTGTCTGAAGACACGGGCTGGAGTCAGAAATCCATTTCGCTTTTCCCGCTCAGCGCGTCAACCCCATGCCAACAGTGAATGCCTTCATTAGCGGAATCTTCCCAATCCATGATGAAGGCGATGATAGGCGAGCCCTCCCGAGACTCTTCCCCCGCCTGGCTTGATTTTTTGTCAAGAAATAGCAAGAAGGAAACAGAAAAAGCATTAGGCGTAAGTGGCCCCGAGTCTCTTCTCTCTGTTGCTTGAGAAGCTGGGCTGGATAAGCGGCGACAATTCAAACTGGCCTCATCATAAAAGTGCAAATCGGTCGGCATCATCAACGCGCTCGTGTTTATCAATGCGGAATGGCGCGCACCTGTTGCGCCGGTGGGAAATTTACACGCTACATAGGCTAATGCATTTGGGAGAGACAGGAGGATAGCCAATTGTACCGGAGTAGAAATCAGCCGGGCTAAGTGCTTTAAGTCTGCGTGACAGGATTTGATTTTGAGTTTTTAGCTATAAGTCGGCAAATACTGATATTATTATGAACACATGATATATAGATAGATAGATAGATAGATAGATAGATAGATAGATAGATAGATAGATAGATAGATAGATAGATAGATAGATAGATAGATAGATAGATAGATACATACATAGATAGATAGATAGATAGATAGATAGATAGATAGATAGATAGATAGATAGATACATAGATAGATAGATAGATAGATAGATAGATAGATAGATAGATAGATAGATAGATAGATAGATAGATAGATAGATAGATAGATAGATAGATAGATAGATACATAGATAGATAGATAGATAGATAGATAGATAGATAGATAGATAGATAGATAGATAGATAGATAGATAGATAGATAGATAGATAGATAGATAGATAGATAGATACATAGATAGATAGATAGATAGATAGATACATAGATAGATAGATAGATAGATAGATAGATAGATAGATAGATAGATAGATAGATAGATAGATAGATAGATAGATAGATAGATAGATAGATAGATAGATAGATAGATAGATAGATAGATAGATAGATAGATAGATAGATAGATAGATAGATAGATAGATAGATAGATAGATAGATAGATAGATAGATAGATAGATAGATAGATAGATAGATAGATAGATAGATAGATAGATAGATAGATAGATAGATAGATAGATAGATAGATAGATAGATAGATAGATAGATAGATAGATAGATAGATAGATAGATAGATAGATAGATAGATAGATAGATAGATAGATAGATAGATAGATAGATAGATAGATAGATAGATAGATAGATAGATAGATAGATAGATAGATAGATAGATAGATAGATAGATAGATAGATAGATAGATAGATAGATAGATAGATAGATAGATAGATAGATAGATAGATAGATAGATAGATAGATAGATAGATAGATAGATAGATAGATAGATAGATAGATAGATAGATAGATAGATAGATAGATAGATAGATAGATAGATAGATAGATAGATAGATAGATAGATAGATAGATAGATAGATTGATTGATAGATTGTGCCCTTTATCTTCTCCAGCCGCAGAAGACTCCCTCGGGTGTCCGCCGCGCCTATTTCACCCGCTATCGCCGGCTCGGACGCTGCACATCGGCGAAGGAGACGCCGTCAGACTCGAGTGCCTCGGCACAGGCCGGCCGCGCCCGGAGATTCGTTGGACGGTGAAGCCGGCGATGGCGCCGCCGCGAGCCCAGCAGCGCCGCTGGCACCTGCGCGACGGTGGCAGCCGCCTGGAGCTGTCAGCAGCGCGCATGGCAGACAGCGGTTCGTACAGCTGCCTGGCAGAGAATTCAGCTGGCGGACAGGGGCTCGCCTACCGACTGCTGGTGCACGCAAGGAGATTGGAGCTGCGCCCGCTGTCTACCACGAAGGAGACTTTGACCATCGGTTTTGCTGGTCGCGATGCTGAACAAGCGGCTCAGCACTATGTGGTGGCGTGGAGACGGGCGAGTATTTAATTAAAATAGCCATTTCCGCTGTATACTACTCACCAGTAGCGAGTAGCCCACTTGTACAGTAAATTTTGACAATAGGAACACAATAAAAAACAAAGTAAGCAAGTAAGCAAGGAAGGAAGGACGGAAGGAAGGGAAGAAAATGAGTGCAAATTTTTCTGCTGACTTCAAGAAGCCATCACCGTCCCCTGCCCGCAGGTCTCCGCCTACGGCATCCCACATGCTGACGGTGGCTTCACCAAATGGCGTCCAATCAGGCCAGGCTGGCACGCCCTCACCATCTTCGGCCTGCAGCCCGGCCAGCACTACCAGGTCTGCCTTCTGCACGCGGCTGCGGTGACTGGACTCGACGACGAGGCCGCCCTGCTGTTGCCGACGCCGGCCAAATCGAACGACGCCGCAGTGGAAGCCGCTTTTCCCGACGGTCGGTGCGTCGCAATGAGCACTCGGCACAGAGGCGCAGATGGCGACTCAGGGGCAAGCAGGGCCAGTCTGCACCGAATGTACCGACACGGAATTTACAGGTGAGGCTGTTTTTGCATTCGTCCCTGACCTGAGCGGTGCTAATTTGCTAATTTTTTGAAGCATCCACTTTAACTCCAAAGCTCTATCCAAAGCACGTGGCTAATTCATAACACTACCTATCCACCTCCCCTCTGTGGCTCTATCCATAGCGCGTCTCTGATTGGCTAATTTCTAACACTACCTATCCAACTCCCCTCTGTGGCTCTATCCATAGCGCGTCGCTGATTGGCTAATTTCTAACACTACCTATCCACGTCCCCTCTGTGGCTCTATCCATAGCGTGTCGCTGATTGGCCAATTTATGCAACTAACGAAAACTTTCTTTCTTTCTCTCTTCCCTGACTGAGCTATTTGGCTTCTAACACCGCCGTAGTCCTCTCGTCCATCTAAGGCTGGCCCACCACAGCACCGTCTACGCCATGATGGGCCTGGCATTCGGCCTGCTATTCCTGTGCTGCCTCGTTGCCCTGCTGTATCAGCGCCGCTGCAAGCAGTTGCGCACAAGCCGCGCCCAATACCGCTACTCCACCGTGGGAGTGCGCGATTTCGACTGCAGAAACAGCAGGAGCGCACGAGGCAGCCTCAACAGAAGCAGCGGCGGCGCCATGCAGCTGAAGGTGCTGTTCAGCGCTCCGTCTTTGACCTCAGCAACGCAACGGGCTGATTCGCAAATGAGCCTGCTGCAACACGCCGAGTAGCTAGAATAATTGAATAAAATTCCGCTAATGCCTCGCATTATTATCGCCCATTAACAGTTTTGAACTGCCGTCTTGTTGCCAACATTCCTTCCCTGTTCGCCACGTATCTCTCTCTCTCTTTATCTATATCGATATCTCGCTGTAATTTTACTGGCACTCCGAACTGTGTGAGATTGTGCCACCTGGTTGCTAAGCAATCACCTCGGCGGACAGGTCACACAAGGCCATTTAGTCGTTTTGTTATGCAAAATTAATAAAAATAAAAGCAAGTTTTAAGAAAAAATTTGCTTTTAAAGTTTTGCTTTAATTATCTTTACTGTTAACAGATATTATCGTCACTGAATTTGACACATTTCGATTTTTTATTGAAGGAAAATTTCGAAACCATAATCAGTTAGTAATGCGCTAGTGATATGGAGAAAAATGTTCAGCAGATTAGGCATCGAGTCACAGATAGCGATTGAAGATGACCTCAAATGTCTCCTGCTGGCCGGACGGCACACTTGGCTCCCCGTGCTTCAGAATGTGCGCCTGCAAATGCATTGAAAATTAATGGCAAACGGCGGCCTTTCGTGCGATCTAAAACCCTTGACTAATAAATTTATTACCCTGTATTTATTTAAATTTATAAAACTCTCCCCCCACACTCCTCTCTCCCTCACACTCCTCTCCCCCACACTCCTCTCTCCCTCACACTCCTCTCTCCGCCCACACTCCTCTCTCCCTCACACTCCTCTCTCCCTCACACTCCTCTCTCCCTCACACTCCTCTCTCCCTCACACTCCTCTCTCCGCCCACACTCCTCTCTCCCTCACACTCCTCTCTCCCTCACACTCCTCTCTCCGCCCACACTCCTCTCTCCCTCACACTCCTCTCTCCGCCCACACTCCTCTCTCCCTCACACTCCTCTCTCCCTCACACTCCTCTCTCCGCCCACACTCCTCTCTCCCTCACACTCCTCTCTCCCTCACACTCCTCTCTCCCTCACACTCCTCTCTCCCTCACACTCCTCTCTCCCTCACACTCCTCTCTCCCTCACACTCCTCTCTCCCTCACACTCCTCTCTCCCTCACACTCCTCTCTCCCTCACACTCCTCTCTCCCTCACACTCCTCTCTCCCTCACACTCCTCTCTCCCTCACACTCCTCTCTCCCTCACACTCCTCTCTCCCTCACACTCCTCTCTCCCTCACACTCCTCTCTCCCTCACACTCCTCTCTCCCTCACACTCCTCTCTCCCTCACACTCCTCTCTCCCTCACACTCCTCTCTCCCTCACACTCCTCTCTCCCTCACACTCCTCTCTCCCTCACACTCCTCTCTCCCCCACACCTCTCTCACCCCACACTCTGACCCCCTAACACTCCCATCTCTCGTATATCCCATGTATGCAGTGTGTCCCGCATCAAGCCTTCCAGGCATTCCAGCGCAGGGAAACTCACCTCCAGACTCTCTAGGGTGGCCGAGCCATCGGCGATGCTGCGTCCCAGCTCGGTGTCTCGGTAGGATGCGTACCGACTAGCCAGCAGGCCGTCCAGGACGCCGTCCTGCTGCATTCTGGCGGCGCAGCGCAGGCCCCTAGCGAACGTGTCCATAGCGCCGATGTGCGCCACGAACATGTCGGCTAGGCCGGTGCTCTCGCGGCGCACTTTGCAGTCGAAGTTGAGGCCGCCGGGCGCCAGGCCGCCCTGGGCCAGCACGTAGCGCATGACGGCGGCGCAGTCGCGGACAGACATGGGGAACTGGTCGGTGTCCCAGCCCAGCTCCGGGCTGCCCGTGTTCGCGTCAATGCTGCCGAGGCAGCCGAAGGCGCTGGCCATGGCGATGTCGTGCTCGTGGCAGTGGCCGGCCAAGGTCGTGTGGTTCGGCTCGATGTTCAGCTTGAACTCGTCCTGGAGGCCGTAGGTGCGCAGGAAGCCAATCACCGTCATAGCGTCTGTGGGAAATGGTTGCGCATGTTTCGCAGGTGATGGAGATCCTCAGTGAGTTTCTGCTGAGTTTCTGCTGAGTTATTCAGTCAATAGAGATCTCAGAAATGTCTCGAAATGAGATCTCCAGTGAAGGATGAAATATAGAGAAATTTGCTAAATAATGCAATTTAACAAAGATCTTGGGTGAGATGTGAGATTTCAAGTGAGATTTGGGTGAGATGTGAGATTTCAAGTGAGATTTGGGTGAGATGTGAGATTTAAAGTGAGATTTGGGTGAGATGTGAGATTTTGGGTGAGATGTGAGATTTAAAGTGAGATTTGGGTGAGATGTGAGATTTAAAGTGAGATTTGGGTGAGATGTGAGATTTTAAGTGAGATTTGGGTGAGATGTGAGATTTCAAGTGAGATCTTGGGTGATATATGGAATTTCAAGTGAGACCATAGATGAGATATGGGATTTAAAGTGAGATCTTGGGTGAGATGTGGGATTTCAAGTGAGATCTTGGGTGAGATGTGGGATTTCAAGTGAGATCTTGGGTGAGATGTGGGATTTCAAGTGAGATCTTGGGTGAGATATGGGATTTCAAGTGAGACCTTGGGTGAGATATAGGATTTCAAGTGAGACCATAGATAAGATATGGGATTTCAAATGAGATCGTGGCTGACACGTTAAAATGAAAAAAATCCTTGTGAAAAGGAGGAATGTTAAGAGAGATCTTCCACACAGAATCAAGATTTAAATCGATATTGATGGTTAAAAATTTGGTTTAAGGGTGACAACATTGGATTTCAAAATTTAAAATTTAAAAGAGAAACACATTGACTCTTAGAATTTCTAGATTGAAGGCTTTCTGGAGAGACGATTTGAGCTTACACAAGAGCGAGAATGATCCGTACGCTATGAAAATATGCATCAGAATTGTATTCACGTAAAACTGTTAAAGACAGCCATATGCTCACCATAGTCGTACTGATGGGATGTGGGCTCTTTTGGCTTGGGCTCGATTAACAGCTGGCCAGTGAAGCCAATCTTCTTCTTGTACGCTGCGGGCGAAGAAAAAATAGATGCCAAATATGACAGAGCCAGATGCTGCCAATGGGACAATCCGGACAAATTGAAGGCCTCACCAACCACCATGCGGAAAAAGTTGGCCATGTGGTCCAACTCCTCTCTCAAGCGGGTGTTCAACAGGCTGGCATAGCCTTCACGGCCGCCCCAGAACACGTAGTTGAGTGCGCCCAGCTTCTTGGCGATCTCCAGGCCCTTCTTCACCTGGGCGAGGGTTGCAGTTTAGCTGCACACAGAGCCGCACTTGAAATAGGTCATATTCACTACGGCTGTGAAGTCACACGACAGAAATGTAACAGGCAAAAAGAAAGGCTTGAAAAAAAATTGAACACTGCCAAAAAGACATGGACAGACAGATACTGACAGACGAACAAAAAGACAGACAGACAGACAGACAGACTGACAGACAGACTGACAGACAGACAGACAGACTGACAGACAGACAGACAGACAGATACATAGTGACACACGGACAGACCTGAGCCCCGGCATATGCGAAAACTTCAGCCACGGGGCTGGTAGCGGCGCCGTGCATGTACCGCGGATTAGAGAACAAGTTGCAGGTGGCCCACAGCAGCTGGACGCCGGTGCGCTGCTGCAGCTCCAGCGCGTGCTCGGCCACAGCGACCAAGTTGGCGTTGGTCTCGGCCAGGCTGGCGCCCTCAGGGGCGATGTCGCGGTCGTGAAAAGTGTAGAACTGCACGCCCAATTTGGTGAAGAACTCGAAGGCTGCATCGAGGCGCTGCTTTGCGTCTTCGACGGTTTCGGCTGGCCGATTCCAGGAGCGGTTGAGCGTGGGCAGGCCGAACGGGTCCAGGCCCGTGCCGCGGAATGTGTGCCAGAATACAACTGAGAAGCGCAGCCACTCCGACATCGGCTTGCCAAGAATTACCTGGTTGATGTGATGTGGGCTTATACATTTGTTCTCTTAGGAAATTTGCATATTTCAGTAACTAGAGGTAAGTTAGCTCAGTAGCTTACCTCAGATGGATTGTAATACTTGAAGCAAAGAGTCTCATTGGGTGGTGCATCTGGGCAGTATTGAATTTTTCCAATACCTAAGAATTGTACACAATTAAACATTAAAGAAATGTTTCCTACATTTATGAATCCAATAATCATACTTACCAGGAAAATACTCGACGTTTTTAGACATTTTAAGGAAAGCTGAAAAACAAAAATATTTTTTTCTTATATTTCTAGTTTCAAAAATACAAAATAAAAAAAACTTGATTACTACATATCTCTAAATACCTAAATTAACTTCTTAGTGAAATGGAAATAACTATTACTGGGGTTTTAAAGACTAAAAGGTATGGTTAATTTTTTAATACTATAAAAAGGTAACTGTTTTAGAGATATGTTGATATGTTAGCTTTAGTAGGCCTAAGCTCTAAGTCATATTTTAATCTTTAAAATATTTTCAAAACTATTAACAATTTTTTATAATCAATTCAAGGCATTGACTTTTACTGCTAACAGTTAAAAATTCGGAATACTAGATTTAAATAAATATTACGCCTTTCTTGGCATGTCATGAGAGATTATAAAAATCCACTTGACAAATACCCTTAAAAATGATGCTATTTGGTTTTGATGCTTTAGAAAGAAAATGTGCGGAAGTTATAATTGTTTTTATAAATAAAATGGTATTACAATTGATAAACCATTTTATCAACTAATTTCGCACAAAAAATTCACATAGCCATAATTATTCTAAACAAAAATTTTTGCATAAAATAATTTATAAATAAATAAGCCTCAAAACAAAAAATAATTCATATCGACCGCCCAAATGTCTAAGGCAGTTAGGTCAAGTTCTACTGCGTAAAACCCTTATAATTCTAGAGAGCAGACAATTTGGTACGACAATGCGCCCGTTTTATTTTACATAAAACTAAAGGACCATAGATACTTCTATACTTCTATGAAAGTTTTAATTTTAAACATGTACGCTTTTGCCTGGCACAGAGACAGAAGACATCCAAAAATGTTAATATCAAAAAAATAATAATAAACATTTAATAAAAGTGTTTAAGCACACATGCGTCTTTTCTAACAATTTAACACACAAACTTTGTTTTCTTTTTGAATAATTTTAATATTTGTGCATTCTTCGAAACACTTGTTGGCCAAACTAGAAAAACTTTAAACAACAAGATATGAGTACGAGTGAGTATTTATTTGTACTTTTTAATTAAAATCTTAAAATCATAAAAACTGCTAGTTCATTATACTTTTTTGCTTAAGAGCCTATGCTCTATTATTTTAACTTTCAGTTTAGGCTAACTTTTTCCACATTTTTTGTATCTATTTTGGGTATTGTATTAATTTTCTTATATTTAGTTATATTCAATCTGGCGTATTTTTGCATTGACTTGTACATTTGTGATAAAGCTTAAATGCGTAAAGTAAACTGACAACTTTCTGGTTGTTTTAGTTCATTTTAAATGTTTTATACATGACAGCTAGCTAAAATCTAAATTTTGTTAAAGATGTTAGCATTTCGAACATTTTTCAAGGATTCTGAATGTAATAAATAGCTGTGAGTATGTGATAATTTCGCCAATAAAGATACATTTATAACAAGATAGCTATATTCATTTTGCTATAGAGCCTAGGCTCTTTATCAAACAAATATATAAGGACCTCGGAGTTTTTAGATTTTAAGTTTCTTAAATTTATTGGTCAAAAAATAGTAGTGAAATTTATTATAGTTGTCCTAATTTGTTAGACTAGGATAAATTTTGAAAAGTTTTTTATGCAAGCTAGCTAAAAGAAAGAAATAGTTATTACTATATCAATTTTTAATCTAGAAATTTTTTATCTGCAAAATGATTTCAGGCTTATTGAAAAAAAGGCTTTCAACTTTTTGTGTTGGATTTTTATGCAGTTTATTTGCTTTAAATAATAAATTATTAGCCAAGTTTTTATTTTATTTGTTCTATACAAATGCATACTACTTTTAAGAAGTCTTTTTTCTTTTAAAGAATTCCAGATCCTGCCATTATAAACTAATGTCAAAACCAACTTTTCAGTTTAATTTTTTCTATGCAATTGATTAATGAATCAAATAGTTGCAATGCTTAAATGTGCTTTTACCAAGTGGCGACACTCAAGGCTGCAAACCAAGCTTTATATTGGACTTTTTGCCATAACTTTTTTCTGGGGTACTTTAGGTAAGTCAATCATTTTGATGTTGTTGGTTGTGTTTTCTAGATTAAGTATTCAAATGCAATTGAATTTACACTTAGGAAAACCAAGTATTTCCCTAATTGAACTGTCAACCTCCCAAAATTTTTATCTGTCCAAGCAGTCCTTGTCTCCAACTACAATGCAAGATTGTCAATCCCTGATTTGGATGGCAAGCGCGCCTTGCACCAGTTTGCAACCCGGCTGAATTTGACATTCAGCGTCCTTAGCAACACTAAGCGCAACCACACGGCTCGCATCACGCTGAGAAACCCTCTGGCCAGCGACTGGCTGGGTGCCGGCATCAGCTGGCGCCTGTACTTCTCTCTGATGCGGCCGGTGCTGCACGTCGTTGACGGGCCATTCCGTCTGACTCACCTGAACGGCTACCTGCACCGGCTGGAGCCAGTCGGGGAGCTGGCTAAGACCGGACTGGCGCCTGGACGCGAGTACAGCATTCGCTACGTCGGCAAGTACAACATGCTCGGCCGGTACGACGCCTTCCCGAACTGGTACGCAGTGCTGGTCAACCAATCCGGCGTTGAGATCGACGGCCAGGTGCTGTCGGCCACCGCCAGCGAGGCGCTGGACTTTGTGGAGCCGCTGACTAGGCCGGAGCAGTACCGCGCCGGGCCTGACGACTCCAGCGAGCCGTGGTCTCCGTACAAAAGGTTAACTTAGCGCAGTCATTCACTTCTGTGTTGAAAGCCTGCGAACTTGTTTGACACGTTAGCCACCGTTCGGCGCTTTTCCAATCCACCACAGAGCTGAGATTCATGCCGGCTACCTGAACGGCGAGCAGCCCGGACCCGATCTGGTTCGCCTGGTGCCCAAGCCGGTGCTCGCTGAGCCCATAGCCGAACGGCAGCAATGGCTCAGCACCGACTGCCTTCTGGCTGGCCTCACCGTGGCCGCTGCTTCGTCTGCCGACGCCGGCTGCCTCGCTGCCGACTCTTCCCAGGCGGCCGGGCTACTCCGGCAAGCCGCCGCCGAAGCCGCCGCTGCCGCCGCCGGCGGACCCTGCACTGCTGGCGACGAGTCGTCAAGTCGGCGGCGTCTGAACGCCAGCCTGCGGCTTTGCAAGGGCAGCAGCAGCGAGTTTGGCAAACTGCTCGCCAGCCTGACGCCTGAGCAGGCCTCTGAGGCCTACGAGCTTCGCTTTGATCCTCAGGTACTTCAGATTCGACTGTGTGTCTGTTTGCCAAATCCTCAGGCTAGCCCAGCTTGTTCTTTCCGAATCCTCAGGTTGCACATCCCATACAGATCCGTGTAGATCTGTAAAAACAGATTTCTAATTTTTTCATTTAAATTTTGGTCTTCCCAAGCTCTCAAATCCTTAGCTTGGTATTCCCAGATCCTCAGGTCTATTTTCCCAGATCCTCAGTTTTGTCTTCCCAGATCCTCAGCTTCGTCTTCCCAGATCCTCAGCTTTGTCTTCGCAGATCCTCAGGTTGGTCTTCCCGTATCCTCAGCTTAGTCTTCCCAGATCCTCAAATCTATTTTCCCAGATCCTCAGCTTGGTCTTCTCAGATCCTCAGCTTAGTCTTTCCAGATCCTCAGCTTGTTTTTCCCAGATCCTCAGCTTAGTCTTTCCAGATCCTCAGCTTGTTCTTTCCAGATCCTCAGCTTGTTTTTCCCGGATCCTCAGCTTGTTTTTCCCGGATCCTCAGCTTGTTTTTCCCCGATCCTCAGCTTGTTTTTCCCCGATCCTCAGCTTGTTTTTCCCCGATCCTCAGCTTGGTTTTCTCGGATCCTCAGCTTGTTTTTCCCGGATCCTCAGCTTGTTTTTCCCCGATCCTCAGCTTGTTTTTCCCCGATCCTCAGCTTGTTTTTCTCGGATCCTCAGCTTGTTTTTCTCGGATCCTCAGCTTGTTTTTCCCAGATCCTCAGTTTGGTCTTCCCAGATCCTCAGTTTGGTCTTCCCACATCCCTAGTCTTCCCAGTAGTTTCCCCAACGCCATGCTTTGCAAAACGGCATCATCAGCAGCCTCCGCCCCCGCCTCCCAGTCCGGCCGGGTGTCCCTTACAGCCGCCATCCCTGCCGGCCTGTTCTGGGCGGCCCAGTCGCTGGTGTCGCTGCTGCAGCCGGGCGGCCAGCTCGGCGTCCGACGTCTGTTCGACTACCCACGCGCCCCCTACCGCGGCCTCATGCTGGACGTCGCCCGCAATTTCCTGCCAGTCGACGAGGTCGTCCGCCTGCTAGATGCCATGTCCGCCTGGAAGCTGAACCGCCTGCACCTGCACCTGTCAGACGACGAGGGCCTCCGCCTGCCGGTGACCGCCGCTTATCCGGTCGCGAGCCGGCGCTGCCATCAGCTGCACGGCGACGAAGCCCGACCGGCGTGCGCGCAGCCGCCCCAGCTCGGCTCGCATCCGACGCGTTGGAAGTCGCCGCCAGGCAGCGGGGGCTACAGCCCCAGCGACTATGCCGCCATCCTGCGCCACGCTGCCAGGCGCTTCGTTCGCGTGGTGCCCGAGCTCGACACGCCGGCTCACTCGTTGGCTGCCATTCTGGCCATGAAGGTGCGGCTTTGTTGGATTTGTGCAGTGGGATTTGATATGGTTTAGTGGGATTTGATGAGGTTTAGTGGGAATCGATGGGTTTTAGTGGGATTTGATAGGGTTTTGTGGGATTTGATGTGGTTTAGTGGGATTTGATGGGGTTTAGTGGGAATCGATGGGTTTTAGTGGGATTTGATAGGGTTTTGTGGGATTTGATGTGGTTTAGTGGGATTTGATGGGGTTTAGTGGGATTTCATGAGGCTTAGTGGGATTTGATGGGGTTTTTTGGGATTTGATGTGTTTTTGTGGGATTTGATGGGTTTTTGTTTGATTTGATGGGGTGTCATGGGATTCGGTAGGTTTTAGTGGGATCTGTTTGTCTGTGATAGGATTTGGCTGTTTGTGGGACTTGTAGGAGTTTTGTGAGATTCGGGGGAAAGGCTTGGTAGGGATGGTGCGATAAATAGGGTGATGCGGTATTTTTTATCAAATCATAAAAAATGGCTAGTATGTCGCGCTTCAGAGTTCCCAGACTCCAACCCCCGCACCCGCAGGCTCAGCAAGCCAATCTCATTGACCCGGAGGACCCAGGCGGCCAGCCCAGCCCGCAGGCCTTCAGCAACAACAGCATCAACCCCTGCATGCCGGCCGGGGCCCAGTACATCCTGGACCTGCTGCGGGACACCAGGAAGCTGCACTCTGCCGCGGGAGTCCCGCTGCTGGATTATCACTTCGGCGGAGATGAGGCGCCTAACGGCACCTGGACGAAGTCGCCGGCGTGTCGCCGCATGCTTGGCATCGGGTGCGTGATTTTGAGTCTGTAATATTGGCGTAATGGTGCTGGAAATCCTCACCATCCAGCCCAACTTTATATAATCTCTATCTATTCACCCTGAGATAGCCATCAATATAACTTCAAAAATGTTACTATTCTCAGAATCGCCCCTACCAGCTCAAAAATCACGCCCTACCCACACACAGAATCGCCCCCTACCCACTCACAGAATCGCCCCCTACCCACTCAAACAATCGCCCCCTACCCACTCACAGAATTCCCCCTACCCGCCCAGAGTCGCCCTTAGCTACCCAAAACCGCTGCCTACACAGCCGACTAACTTGCCCGCCCCAAAATCCGCATTGCCAACCAGGCCGGACCAGCCAGTGGATGCCGATGTTGTCAGCCGTGTGAACCTGCGGCGTCTCCTAGCTGAAGCAGCCGACGCAGGCGTCGATGCGCTGTACGGCTGGGCCGACGGTTTCGCGGGCGCCGATCTGCGTCCGTTTAACCTGAGCAGCCTGGTGAGCGACATGCGTTGTTGTGATTAATTGCGCGTGCTTTTACTATTGTAGTAGAGTATTGGGCTGCTACTGATTGTGATTTTAGCATGCTTTATCTAAATATTGTTGTAATCTTGATCCCATCTATAGATTCTTGATCCCATCTATAGATTCTTGATCCCATCTATAGATTCTTTGTCCCATATACAGATTCTTGATCCCATCTACTATTTCTTGATCCCATCTGCAGATACTTGTTCCCGTCTACAGATTCTTTGTCCCATCTACAGATTCTTGATCCCATCTACAGATTCTTGATCCCATCTACAGATTCTTGATCCCATCTACAGATTCTTGCTCAAATCTACAGATTCTTGATCCCATCTACAGATTCTTGCTCAAATCTACAGATTCTTGATCCCATCTACTGATTCTTGATCCCATCTACTGATTCTTGATCCCATCTACAGATTCTTGATCTCATATGCAGATTCTTGTTCCTATTTACAGATTCTTGATCCAATATGCAGATTATTATTCCCATCAGCAGTTTATGTTCCCACGTGCCGCCCCATCCCAAACAGTCCGACGGCATTCGCCGGCCGTCTCGCGTGGTGGCGGTGCCGTGGCACCTGCAGCCGTCGCCGCGCGATCTGACCGCCGCCGGCTACAGCCTGGTGCTGGCGCCGGCCAAGTGGCTGTACCTGGACCACCGGCAGGAGCCGGACCCGGAGGAGCGCGGGCTCTACTGGGCCACAAAGTTCACCGACTTGCACGCCGTTTTCGCTTTCGACGCTAAAAGCTACGCCGCCTCGGCCGGCCCGGGCGCCGACATTCTCGGCCTGTCCGGCGCCCTGTGGACGGAGACGGCCCGTCAGCCAGCCCAGGCGTTCGGCCTGTTGGCGCCGCGTCTACTGGCGCTTGCCGAGCGCGCCTGGCGCCAAGCCGACTGGGAGGCGGCGAAGGACGCGGCGAGGCTAAGGAATCGCGACTGGGCCGAGTTTGTCAGCAGCGTCGGCCTACGGGAGCTCGGCCGCCTGGCCCGCCTGGGTGTTCAGTTCCGCCTGTCGCCGCCTGGCGCCCGTCGGCTCGAAGGCGGCGGCGTCCGCCTGACGCACGAACTGCCCGGGGTGCGGCTGTTCTACTCGCTGGACAGCGGTGGCAGCGAAGCCGCCCGCCAATGGGTGGAGTCGAACAGACTGGACGAGTGGCCGGCCGGCGTGCGGCGAATCTTCTTGAGGGCGGCGTGAGTGGCTGCTCATTGCAGCTGTGATTCAGTAGGCTGGCCCTGAGCTGAGCGCCTCACCCACCCACTGGCCATTGCAGCTGTGATTCAGTAGGCTGGCCCCGAGCTGAGCGCCTCACCCACCCACTGGCCATTGCAGCTGTGATTCAGTAGGCTGGCCCCGAGCTGAGCGCCTCACCCACCCACTGGCCATTGCAGCTGTGATTCAGTAGGCTGGCCCTGAGCTGAGCGCCTCACCCACCCACTGGCCATTGCAGCTGTGATTCAGTAGGCTGGCCCTGAGCTGAGCGCCTCACCCACTGCCCATTGCAGCTGTGATTCAGTAGGCTGGCCCCGAGCTGAGCGCCTCACCCACTGCCCATTGCAGCTGTGATTCAGTAGGCTGGCCCCGAGCTGAGCGCCTCACCCACCCACTGGCCATTGCAGCTGTGATTCAGTAGGCTGGCCCCGAGCTAAGCGCCTCACCCACCCACTGCCCATTTCAGCTTCTCACTGCCCGGCCGCAGCACGCAGTTCTTTGCCCAAAGTCGCGTTGTTCATCTTGACCGCTAGCTTCCGGTTCGAATAGCTCGCGTTCGAGGTGGAGTGGCCTCATGAATGCGTAAATTTCGCCATTTTATGATTTTTTGCCTATTTTCACTAAGTCGATGGCTTCCTTTTTTAGCAGCATTTGCGTCATCAAACGAAGTATCTAAACAATTGATTTTAAGCAGGTTTCACCTTTCTGTATAATATTCCAAGAAAACACATTTTGAAGCTTGTACAGCCGCTTAATTAATTCATTATATTCCAATATATTTAGTGTCAGGGTGTTGCATTCCCGAGCCAAGTGTTGCTGCTTGCTGTGCCGCTGTAATTGAAATATTTTTTCATATTAAATGAGCCGATTGCTAACTCGAGCGCTTTACTTCTTGGAGTGCGGCAGCTGAGCGCAAAGGTGGGGAATAAAAATTTGACTCCAGACTGACTGCTTTGAGAACCGTGCCATAGGCCTGAGTGTAAATTATGAACAGAAACAATTTTCTAATGATTGCAAGTATTTTCTTTATGTGAAGATGATGGGTTGCCGCGAACCACACTGCTACTTCGTGTAATGCCGAAAAACACCAGGAATTTGTTAGCTGCTTTGATTGATTTAGAAAGTGAAAAAATCAGTAAAAAATCAGACTTTACATGTGGATACCTTTGCGATTAACAGCTGCGAAGCAAGTTCTGAAGCGTCGGAAAACGTTGTGTTAACAGTGGCGCAACTGGGGGCGACCGCTGTCCTGACGAAGGAAGAAAAAACAGTGACTGGGGACCAAGCGAATTTCCACAAAAAAGCCATCCAGACCCGATCCGCCCCCCCCCTTCAAACCAAACTCATCAGTGTCCGCCCCCCTTCACAAATTTCTGGTTGCGCCACTATATACATATATGCCTCACAGAAGTTCACGGATATAACAAAACAGCTAAACTTACTACTATTCAGTAGATGTAAAGCGGTGTAATCGAATAGCAGCTTTGAGGGGAAGCGGCCAAATCACCAACAGTAGCAAATTGTTTAACAGGCTTTCCCCTGCTATATGTGTTGCCAGCTTGTTCCTCAGTATTTTCAATTTACTATTGGCTGTTTCAGCCAGTCAGCACAGGGCCTGTTCAGATGAAGACTAGGGCCGTCGCTATGGTTACGCTGTCAGTAGATGCGCTGTGCAGTGTAATGAATTTCAATCAATCAATTTGATCAGTTTGCTGAGTACGCCATCGAGACAGGACTGTCGTGCAGTCGCAAATAACTGATGAAGGCGAGCCCAGTCTCTTAGTCGAAAAGCTCAAAGCCGAAACACACGATCGTACATTTGATTCTTCGACTATTAATTTGTCAACCACGTGAAATGTACTTATAGTACGTTCGTACGTAAAAAGAAATTATTTCATGGCAGTGTGAATGAGCCTTAAACTTTAGGGTTATATTCGAGTGAGCTCGAAGCAAGCCTGCAGCCAAATATGGTTGATAAAAATTATGATAACGCATTTTTTTGTATTTCTCCGACTTGAAGAACGTATTCCTACTCAACGCAAAATCAAACGATTGATTAAAACAGTTGAAAATTTTCGTTGAACTTTAAATTTAAGGCCAATAGTTTTTCCTAAAACTTTAATTGATCTTTTATCATTGACAAGAAGCATATCACAGTTTTGAGCTCGAATTTTCATTTTTTTACTGGCTATTTCCAATTTCAATCTTCGGTCAGCGACGAAAATTGTCCCTCGACGCATTCGCTGCGAGTGGCGATGGCCGTCATCAGACAAATGAAAACAATGTTCACGCCTGCGATCGCCAAGTACGCTAAGAAAAACGTTTTATCAGCTACAGCCACAACCTTAGCCCACTCGTCGCCATGGAAACTGGTTGGCCTTTCTGTCTGCTGATCAGCTGGATCGATGGTAGCTGCCTGCAGCACCTTTCCCGTGACGAATCGGTTGAGAAAAAGTGCGCGGATGACCCGGTTGCTTAGGGGATCACCCCTCTGTTGCTGATGGTTGCAGCTGAGCACGAATGCGTTGCAGAGAACGTTTAACATTGTCATCAGGACTGCGATGCTGAAGTACCAGGCTGCAAGACAAGTTATAAACTACGTTAAAGTAGTTTATGAGTATATCGATGTGGTCTGCTGAAACTCACTGATGAGCGGCACGGAGTCGCTCTGCGTCGGAATGTAGTTGCCAGCCAGCTGCAGGAACACGCACATGGACAGCACGATGGTGATGCTGAAGGAGATTCTCTCGCCGCAGTCTGGCGGCAGGCGGAAGGCGAGGGCGGAGATGGCGAGGAGCAGGACGCTGGGGAAGAGTAGGTTGGCTACGTAGAAGGCTGGCTGCCTCTAAAAGTTAATTTTGTTTTGATTTTTAAAGGTTTGATCTAAGAGAAAAATGATGACATTGAAAAATACTTCAGTATTAAAATAATTTTGCTGCTCTTACTTGAAATGCGATTACAAAGCGAACCATGTCCTGAATCCGAACGGATTTCTTCTCCACACGCATTTGCTGGATGCAGAACTCGTTGTTCCTCAGTAGGAAGGCTTCGATAGAAAGGTTCCCTATGATCTGCTTGACTCTCATCACCATGGTTTTCCTATTCTGTAGTTGAGAATTGAACCAGAGCTCGCAATTCTGACTGTCGAACGGGAATGCCAACAGGTCCATTTGACACTTGAAGGTGACAATCAAAGCAGTTCCATGCGTGACCAATCCACTGCTTCTGATCAAGGCGGGTGACTTTTCTACCGCAACATCTTTCATTTCGACTCTGCGTTTAAAAACGAGTTTCTCTCTTGCTGAGTTCGCACTCTTATCGATATAAACTATAAGGCTGAACTTGCCCATTCATTATTGTCACGTCAGGTCGCCAAATCAGGCTGGGGTCTATGAGGATTGCGTCTACATTGTCCAATGTCGAGTTGAACTTTCCTTGCCAACTAAGTCTAGAGTCCCGCCACTGCTACAATATTGAAAGCAACAATCACTTACAAAATGAATCTTTGATATTTGGTTCGGGTGGAGACTGGATGTCCTTGCAAGTCTGACTTACCTTCACAAGGTAGAACTGTAGAGTCACTTCCTGAGAGGCTGAGTTCTGAAACAGTCTCAAGGAGTGCATGCTGTTTGAAATTAAATTCTCAAATAAACAATTCATGGACGGACCGTTCAAAAGACTGCGGGCTCACCACTCTAACTAGGCTGTTCAGATGGACGAACACATTGATTTTGTTGGCCGTTCCGTTGTCAGGCGGAGGTCTGAACTGGCTGTTGTACCCGGTGCTGAGCTTCAGTGCTGTCGCAACAACCTCGTCCGTCGAGGTGAGATCGGCAGCTTGGACGAGGAAAGGCGTGGCAAGCAGGAGGACAGACGCGACAATGCGGAGCCTCTGGTTGTTCGGCATTTTGGACGCCAAGTGTGGTTGCCAGGAGCTACAGTGGCCCCCGCGAGTTTTGTAGTCCTATCCGGAGTCAAATAAGACTTCTGTTTGCTCTAGCAACTGCCAGTATTTGCTGTTCAATGGACCCCGAGTGTAAATAAGCAGCCGGGACTGGTTTTAATTAACAGCATTACCTCTGGCAATAAATTAAGGACGTTCATGTTAAAAGGGAGTGTGTTGATAAATGTCTGATCTCTTGGACGTGGACACAATGCTAATCAATTTAGACCAAATTAGACCAGATCAGCCATGAGACCAGAACAGAAATCAGATTAAATGTTACTGGAGACATACGCTCGTACTCGTATCATTCAATTTTTTACTACTAAGCAATGCCAATGAAAATTATCGCTTTAATTTAACAATCTGCGTGCCATTAATAAACAACTAGATTGGTTCTTCAGCCTTCAGGCTCGTGAGGAAAAAAGATAGCCGTGAAGCTTCTGTAGAAGATCGTTATCACTCGGTGATCTTTACTCTTATAGCATTTCAGCTTAGATCAGTTTTGGATCGCCACTGAGCCAACATTTGCTTTCGCTACGGATCGAACACACAAGAAATACCATTGAAAGAATGCAGGATAGATTTGTGGTTTATTTTTTTTTCAAATAAACATTGGGTTAAGCGTAAGAGAAGAAATGAGCCCAAAATATTTTCTAGGCACAGTAACCAATGTTTAACCTAAAGTAACACCAAGTAAGCTGTTAATTATTAAGTTCAAACGATCCAAAAAGTTGCGACCAGAATTCGCTGTCGCGGACTCACAGCCGGCACGATAAAAGAAACTTCAATCGATTGCATTCAGCGAATCATTTCTGTGCAAGCATTTCCTGCCGGACACGCCGACTGCCAAGGCGCTGAATAGGCACACAGAGGCCGCAGCCAGCAGAAAAAACAACCAGAAGAATATCCTGTCTGCCGTTTCGACAACTGTGGCATAATCATTACTTTGTGGGCTTGAGGAAGGCTCGGACAGCTGATCATCAAGATCGATGCCAGCCACTGTCTGCGATTTCTTTCCGATTACGATTCGGTTGAGGAAAAGTGCGCGAATAAGCCGATTGGTGATGCGAGCGCTGTTTTGCCTGTTGGAATTGCAGTTGAGCACAAAAACATTTCCGAGCACGTTTAGCATTGTCAGGATCACTGCCATGCTGAAGTACCACGCTGAAATTGACGTAAGCTTTTTTGAGCGAAATCAAAGTTGGCGGAATGCATCAAAGTTGAATTTTAGCAAATGATGGTCGACTCACTGATAAGCGGCACGGCCTCGCTCTGCGTGGGCGTGTAGTTGCCAGCCAGTTGCAGGAATACGCACATGGACAGCACGATGGTGATGCTGAAGGAGACTCTCTCGCCGCAGTCGGGCGGCAGGCGGAATGCGAACGCCGAGATAGCGAGGAGCAGGACGCTGGGGAAGAGCAGGTTTGTGATGTAGAAGCTGGGCTTTCGCTGAAATTCACAAAATAAAGCATTCAATAAATTCTACTAGGTGTTTTCAACTTTCTGCGAATGAGAAACTTGTAAAATCACAAAGTAGAAAAGGATCGCCCTCGTACATGGAACTCCAGCGAGTATCGGATGAAATACTGGTCCAAAGTTATCACGCTTCTCATCGACAAATTCCGAATGCAAAACTCGTTGTTATCATTCAGGAGCAGCTCCTCCGTTGCATTGGGAAGTAGAAATGATTTCAGATCTAGAACCATTGATTTTGTAGATTGCGTTCGAGATGTAATAAAGAAGTGGCATTTCTGACTGTCAAAGGGGAAAGGGGCCATCTTCATCTGGCACTTAAAGGTGATGAGCATTTCTATTCCACTGTTCACCAAGCCGTTGCTAAGGACGGATACCGGCGGCGGCTCCGACGAGACTTCCTTTGACTCGATTCTAAAACAACATTGGAATTGATTTTTTTCTGGAAACTTTCTCAGAGGGATGAAGCGTCAAGTTACGAGGGAGAAATAAACTCACACATTCATGACTGCGCTATCGGGCTTCCAGATCTCGTTGGATGCTATTAAAATTCGGCTGATGTTGTCAAACGTTGAGTTGAACTTTCCTAGCCAAGATAGGCGCGAGTCCAGCCAGTGCTGCCGAGTCAGGGTGCGTGTTGTGATGGATTTATTTAATTAAAAACAACGTTGCTTGTATTAAAAATAACTACAAAATGGGCCTTTTAATCACCCTGTCAAGCCAGAACTGCAGCGTCACCTCCTGAGAAGCCGAGTTCTGAAAATAAATAAATATTTCACTCGATAAGATAAGCTCATATAAATCTTAAGCGCTCATAGGAAACTTCAATAATTGGAGCGCGGGCGAAGGCCTCACCACTCTGACAAGGCTGTGCAGGAAGACGTAGAAGTTGACAACGTTGGCGGTGCCCCTGTCTGGCGGCGGGCGAATGGCTTTGTTGTACTCGGTGCCCAGCCGCAGCGCCGCCACCACCGCCGCTTCAGGCGATGCCAGGTCGGCAGCTTTGGAGGCGGCGAGCAGGATTGCGCAGATGATCAGGGAGAGAAAAAGCATCGCTTGGAAATTGCTGTCGTCATCCGGCTATCGCGACGCGCTTTTTGTGCAGAGTTTTCTAATCCAGCTATAGCTCTATTTGGCATAAGCCAAACAGTGTTTCATAGTTTGGGTAAATAGAACACAGGGCTGGCAGCAGAACTCCTGGTTCGACAGCTGCTAGTGCAAATTATGGGTTCATTGTTGGCTGACCATTTGTAAGATAAATTTGCATTAATTTATTGGAAGAAGGAAGCGCATAGACTGGCGGTTCTGAGTGGACTTTCCACCCTTTTTAAACTCTAAAATCAATAATTAAACTATCTGAACAATCTACCAAAAAGTGTCTCGAACGATAAAAATTATCAGTTAGCAAATATTTTATAATATAATAAAATGAATTTTTAATGTATGAATGTCCTTTTCATAAACATTGAAAACGATGCCGATTTTAAGTAGTTGAAAGAATTTAGAAAAGCTCTGTGAAAAACAAATAATCCAAGTAGCGGGTTTTTAACGCACAAACAAGCCACCAATGGTGGCTAAAAGTGCGCCGACTTTATTCGAGAAAAAGTTCTTCAAGAAAGCGTACCGAGCGCTTCTGGAGTAAAAATCTGTAACTACTACGAGTGTATTTTCAACGATTTATTAAAAAAACAGTCGCTGTGATGGCTAGAGGAAGCATTTTTGGATTAGGAATTTGCCTACCGATTGGAAAATTGGGAATAAAATGAAACTATGCGTACAATCGATGAAGACTCGAACGGGATCCCGCGCTGAAAGATTAGTTAAAATCTTTCAAGGAAAATGGTCGAGTAATCTACATGCATGTTTACGTCCATTTACGTGATTAAAGACATCGTCTTGAAGGCATTTTCAGAGCCCATAAATAAGTGCTAATATCCCGACTGCGCTCATGCACGAACACTGCGATCCCGCTTGAGCCTTAGTTGATATTAACTTGAGCTTTTAACAAACTTTTATGAACACTGGCTTGTTCGAACTAAAGGAAATTTTTCTAATATCAAAATGGGAGAAGGCGAAGGTGCCCAAGTAAATCACCGAATTCAGTTCAGGCTCGCCAACTTAATGTGAGCCTCGGCCCTAGGCGGCCAGCCAGATGTCGCTGGTGCAGTCGCCGCCGGGGTAGCGCATCTCGTGCGCCAGCACCGGGCCCTCCGGCTCGGCTCCGAAATCCACTAAGAAATTCTCGTCTATGGCCAGGCCGCCCTTCTCCGTGTCCACGTTGACCCGGACCATTGTGGCGCCCGCGCTGCGGATTTCAATGCGATTTTGTCAGAATAATGCGAGGAGGAGGGGAATGGAAAAAAAGTACTTTCAAAGTACTTTTCCGGTTCGAACCGGTTTCAAATTGAAATTTATTTAAAACCAGTTTGAACCAGATAAAGGGGGTTGAAAACCGGTTTGAACCGGTTTGAACCAGATAAAAGGGGTTGAAAACCGGTTTGAACTGTCTTTCATTGATATTACCAGCATTGATCTGCTTGACCTATGAACAGTTCTAAACCCGATAGCTAATTAATGACAGAATTAATCAGAGACCAGTTTCAAGTAAATTTAACTAAGTAAATTTAACTCGATGCTATTTGTCGCCCGGCATTGTATTTGCTATCTTATCGTCCTCTTGAAAAAAACATTGCAGCCAGCCTTGACCAACTTAGATTACCTAACCCAGTTATTTACTTGCCTCGATGTGGTGACGTCAAACGCTTTTAAACGGTAATTTCCGATGCGATTCATCGACTGGAATTCTAGGACAAGCCCGAGTCCACTATAAACAGTACTGATAATTGATTTAAACTACATATAGTCCTTTTTTAAGAAAAACCTGGTTAGTTTACTTGAGATTTGGCTGGGACGAAATCGGGGAAATCCAAATACGCAAAAACGCGCTCTCACTGAAGCAGCTCCGGGTAGAACTGTTTGTCCCAGGCCGAGTAAAGCGACGTTGTCACGTACAGTCGACGACCGTCCAGGCTCAGTTGCAGCATCTGCGGTCCCCCGGCCACGCGTCGACCTTTCACAAACAGCCGCTTCGGCTGCTCAGTCAGTTCGGAATCCTCGGTGACGCGGACGCCTTCGCCAGCCGCGATGCTGCCGCCGAACCAGCACTGGCCAACTAGGCGGGGATGGTGCGGATCGGTGATGTCGTACTGGCGCAGGTCCCCGTGAATCCAGTTGCTCACGTAGAGGTAGCGGTCGTCCAGGGAGATCAGGATGTCAGTGATCAGAGAGGGCATTTCGGGTAGAGCCCAGCCCTCAACCTTCTTGGCCGGAATGCTGATGACCCGCTCGGCGGTCCACTTATCGGAGCCTTCGGGCTGGTAGAAGTGGTGCACGGTGCCGCTCAGGGCGCACCCCACAAAGCCGTGCTTGCTGGTGGGATTGTGCTTGAAGCGAACCTCCAAGGGAATTTGTCCGCCCTGCTCCGACAAGTCAATTGTCTGGAGTCGCTTCCGCTCGCGCCAGTCCCAGAAGTGCAGGCAGTTGCCGTAGCCCCCGGCTTTTAGGTCTTCCAGGTTGAAGCCGCGTTTAAAGCAGCGCGGGGGCGCCCCACTCGCTGCTCACCATGATGTTGTGCAGCGGCTGGTACCAGTAATCGTAGCCGAACGGGGCTGATTCCGACTCCGCCTGCCACGTGCCCTTGGTCTTGAAGGTCTGGCCGTCAAGTAGCACAAAGGAGCCCTTGCCTTCGCCCTTGGGGTTGCCCATCGTGCTGATCATGATTTCCCCGCTGGCCAGGCAGTGAGTCGTATGCGGCGTCCCGACGCCAAGCGCGTGCATCTCGGCGGGCTCAATGGCGGCGTGGACGCGCGGCGCCCGCTCGCAGTCACCGCCAACGTCAACGATGTAGACGCGGTCGCTCTGCAGGCACGGCAGCACAATTTTGTCGCGCACGAGGCCGCAGTCGCCGTGGCAGCTGGAGCAAACATTCCAGCCAGAGTGGTGAAGCTCGTCACCGTTGTGCAGCATGTGGCACCGCCCGATCACGGAAGAGAAGGTCGGCGAGTTTTCGTCAACGTCCACCACGCTGAGGTAGTCCGGCCTGTTGCCGTCTGGCACAACGCAGGTCACGTAGAGGAGCTTTTCGCGAGGTCCATTGCGCATGGCCTCTAGCGGGCTGCTGTAGCCGGGTCCAGAGCCGCCGCAGGCTTTCGGGTGGGGAGAATTATGCACTTCGTATTAGTTGGGATGGGTAAAGGATCCGATCCGATTTTTTTGCTTATTATTGATAAGAAGGACTGAGTCAGTGAGTGTCAGATTATTTAAGGTCAGGAAAAACTCATTTGGCAATTTTGAAACGAGTTTACATTGTTAGGGCATGTTGAGGATCTCATCTGAGTAGGGAGCGAAGAGTTTCCGTTTATTAGGGTCGGTGAGGATCTCATCTGAGTACGGAGCGATGAGTTTCGGTTTATTGGGGTTGGTGAGGATCTCATCTGAGTACGGAGCGATGAGTTTCGGTTTATTGGGGTTGGTGAGGATCTCATCTGAGTACGGAGCGATGAGTTTCGGTTTATTGGGGTTGGTGAGGATCTCATCTGAGTACGGAGCGATGAGTTTCGGTTTATTGGAGTCGGTGAGGATCTCATCTGAGTAGGGAGCGATGAGTTTCGGTTTATTGGAGTCGGTGAGGATCTCATCTGAGTACGGAGCGATGAGTTTCAGATAAATTCGGATCTCATTTATCAATTTCAGTTTATGGCCTCGCTTATAAAAGTGTGAGTGCAGGTAGAACTCCGTCTGCTGTTCTCTTTTTAGAATTCAATAAAAGTTGCAACCCCTCGTAAATAAAATATAACAAACTCACGCATTTTTTTCCGTCCGAGCAACGAGAATAAAAATAAAGTGACTGCTAAAGTCTTTCGTTTCTGTCTGCCTTTCTGTCGCGTCTTTCAGGCGGAGTGAATTGGCTTATATCTCAGCCAGGCCTTGGGGTAGAGGGGCTGTATATACAACTGCGCTAATTATGTCTTATTGCAAATAACTGGCCTGCCTCTATCGGATTTCAACTGCCGTAGTCTGTCACTCAGCCCCTCCCGTCCCCGAGCATGTTGTGTTCGGGTGATAAGCGAGGTACTTTGACCCCCCTCTTTTTGGTTTGTGAATCAGCTACTCCGATAGACAGAATGACAATGCTAAGTAGCTAACTGCCTCCACGTGCAGCAGTGGGTATGGAGCGTGCCAAGGACTTCTTAAGCAGTGGTCCTTTCTACTAGTGGTCTTTGGATTGTGCACGCAAACTTAACGCGCTTGGCTATGTACAAAAGATTTCTACAGACTATAACATCCAGGGTCTAAATTATTGTTGTAAACAAGTTGTTGATTTCCAGTGTTATGACTATATTTTAGTGGAACACTAGTTCACACTGCCATCAAATGAGTTAAATTCTGCGTACATTTCCCGCGTTCATCAGACGAATGGTCAGAGAACTCGGTGTACATTCGTGTGACTTGGTTGCAGTGTTAACGAGCCTCAACGGGATGGAATGATACACGCTTGCAAACTACTTTTCGTTAGTAGTTCTTTAGGGATACGCAAGCGTAAATAAATTTAAGCAGCGGTGATCCCACAGCTCACCGGGGCTTAGCCGGCGCATGAGGGTCTTCAAGTCAAGAACCACTTCTTAAGTTGTCCTTGCTTCAAGTCTTGAGGAAGAGACTCATTCTCTCTCTCTTCGAGTTTGTTGGAAGGGCCTGTATGATTGTCCAGTGAAATACGCACTTCGTACGATTGACGGCTATTTCTGTTCGATCCTGGTGCTTGAGTCGATGAGGCGATGCGTGAGTCGACGTCAATCGGAGAGACGGTTCAACGTGCTTAGCGGTTTGAGGATCGCCGACGACCTGGCCGTGCTGTCCTCGAGCCCAAACTCTCGACCTTGACCTGATCGGACTTTCTTACGCTGATTTGTTGTGACCTTCTAAGAGCGTGTTTTGCTTATTATTATAAACCAAGGGCAGTTACTGTAACTCTGTGTACGGCATGCACTAATATGGGGACTTTGATGCTGCCATCAAAATATTTTCCAGATATTTTTCCATGTAGAATTCCGAGTAATTTGCCGCAGGATACCTTGTGCTGAATTTTCTATGTTGAAACCCTACTGTGGCAGAGGGAGGAAAATTGCAAAAGGTTACTGCAGTGTTCCATGCTTTAGCTGCCAGAATACCAGATTCTGCGATTTCGTAGCAGAAATTCCATGGAATCGGCCGAAACAGCTGGCTTTTTGGTTGGCAAAGATGCACCAGGATTTCCTAATTTTCCTAAAGCGCCCATCCTCGATGTTGCGTCATCGCACTCGTTTGACTTCGGCGCCGACCTGTACGTACCCGATGAATGAGGAGAGATTTGGCACGAAGCCAGAATTCTGCTATCAGCCTATCTAAAATCGGGTAAAAAGCAACTGACAGTTTGTTGCGTAACGAACCGTACAGGATGAAAGGAAAATTCTCTGGCGCATGTGCCCAACCTGCGACTTGTATTCGAGCTGGGAAACGAATGCCATATGCCGACAACAAAAAAATAGAATTACTTGCGCTGCTTTCTCAGTGCTTTCCCCGTGCACCAGACTGTGCCATTCGCCCGCCCTTCCAACTTCCGTTCGAAAAAAGAACTTACCCCAGACTAGATGCTGGGTCGACTTCCTCTTCCCCGTTATTCCCATCCGCCGTGTACACACAGATTGCGGTAAAGCTCTCTAGGGCGCGGCCACCCCTTCAACCTGACCGGGAGGCTGGGAGTCTCTCAGCAGCCATTGGTGGCTGGGCTTGGCCAGCAATAGCGGCATCACTTGATTACGGCCAGCGTCAGCCTCCCCCTTCCTACCTCCCTCTCTCTCTGTTTCGCCCAAACCCCGAGCCCAGAAGTTTCGGTGTCGCCAAGGCTTGAACATGCGGCGGGCTGGCTGGCTGGCTGGCGGGCCGATTTCTAAGGGCGAGAAAGAAACCCTGGGCTTTGGTTTGGAAAAAAACCGTTGCGAGGAAACAGGCAATCGAGGGGTAGCTGTTCGACCATGTCAGTGAGGCGCAGTAGCCACCTCATCCTCGGTGCTCGCCCTCACCGCTGTGACAGCTGCCCCCGTCTCTGACGTGGGACGATTGTCCCCTCCCTGACTGTATGAAAAAAACTGTCACCGCTGATGCCTGCTTGCAGTTAAGAAAACAATTCCACCTGGAGACAAGCACCGGTAAGTAGGCGATTTTTCGGAGAACAATTGCTTTTCCACGTGAATTTCGAATTGTTACTGTGGATTTTTAATTTTAGTCCATCCCATCCACTGGTTAAGAGAATTTTTTGCATCGATGGGAGGGTTTAAAATTGTGGCGCAATTTTATTGACGCATTTGCGTTTAGGTTGCAACTTGGCAGCTACCAGTGCATCTTTTCCAGCCAGCCAACCTGTCAGTCTTTACTAACTATATTTGCCAGCTTCCAGTAGGATGAAGAGATG